>JABBWF010000069.1:0-210296 GCA_016647645.1 Suillus variegatus
GCTCGAGCAGGAACATTGCCGTGTCGATGCCGATGAGCCTGCTCAACAAGACCAGGAGGAAGAAGAGCAGGAACAGGAAGAGCAGGAATATGAAGAGCGTGAGCAGAAGGAAGAAGACGAAGCAGAAGCAGAAGAAGCGCGTAGGCAACGCGTGGCTGCTAAGCTCGCCCAGATGGGCGCGTTTAACCCATTTTCGGGACCTCCGCCTGTATCCTACCAGGATTCCATACCCTCAACTACTGCTAGACGTGACTCGATCACCATTCAGCCCGTCTCGGTAGAAGAACCTCTCGACGTTGATGAAGCAACCCCCTCTCCCCCTACTGCCTATGTTTCGCCCCAGTCCCACGTCGAGGAAGAACTAGAACAAGCCGAAGAAGCAGGAGAAGTAGACGAACCCGCTTCTCGTGCTGGTGAATCCTAATTTTACCACCTGTACTCATGTTGTAGTGTATTAATCGATCTTTGGTTGCTTTTTTTGTACCAGCCGAGTTCAACCATGGATCTCAGCCTGACTTGGGGACAACTCGTCGCGTGCTATATCACGATGAGATGGACGAACAAGAACGATATGATGGTTCGGATCAGCTTTTGAATGAACCCGAAGATTGGGAGCCTGCATCACAGTCGCACACTCTAGATACTCTACCACCGGCAAATCCTATCTCGCAAGAATACCAACCCGGCCAGGGTGATCCGAATCAACCAGGTACAAGTACCGAGGACGAGGAGGCCGTATTTACAGATGCTGTTGACTCAGCACCAGATAATGCACCCGAGTTCCTTCAAGTTGCACCGGAAATAACCCCAGACCAACACCAGGACGACGACGAGATGCCCCCTGCTCGTATCACACGTTCAGTTCCACCCCCACCTGTCAATTTTTCATCGAAGCCTTCGATTACACCATCATCCCCACCGCCACCTCCCAAACTGCCGTATGCGCTCCAAGCTGACGAAGAAAGGCCTGAGTCACCTGCACCGCGACCCTGTGCCTCCCCCTGTGAAGAGTGGTACGTGATCATTGTACGTGCATAAAGTTGACCTGGCGCTGAGATCATAGTTTGTTAGTTAAAGCCGCTGAGGGGCCACCTACCACACCCCCTCGCGTCGCTCGGCGTACCAGTGCCAATGTCAGGTCTGCGAATATGGAAGAGGAGCCACCTTCCCCACCTCCTCGTGTCGCTCGGCGTACCAGTGCAAGTGTCAGGTCTGCGGATATGGAAGAGGAGCCACCTTCCCCACCCCCTCGTGTCGCTCGGCGTACGAGTGCAAGTGTCAAGTCTGCGGATATGGAAGAGGAGCCGCCTTCCCCACCCCCTCGTGTCGCTCGGCGTACGAGTGCAAGTGTCAGGTCCGCGGATATGGAGGAGGACCCACCTTCCCCACCCTCCCGTATCGCTCGGCGTACGAGTGCAAGTGTCAGGTCTGCGAATATGGAGGAGCCACCTTCTCCACCCCCCCGCATTGCTCGGCGTACGAGTGCAAGCGTGAAGTCTGTGGATATAGAGGCTCCACCTACGCCACCGCCTGTGCCGACCTCTCCTCGCCCTTTGGTGCGCAGACCGACTTCTCCACCAATAATCACTGCACTTCCGCTTGTTGTTGTTCCTGTGACGAGCTGTCATCTTGAGCGAGGTGTGTTGTTGTCGGGCTTAGTATCGTGGCAACTTCTGATGGCAGTATCCTTTGGCAGAGTTATCAGATGATGAGACACCCTCTCAGCCTCAGCGAGTTCAGGAGCCTGAAGAAGAGGATGAGGATTCTGTGCGCAAACGGACTATTGCAGAGCGCATGGCGCGCTTGGGCGGGATCCGGTTTGGTGCACCACCAGTCCCCACGTCACTTAGTCGACCTACTTTTCCTCGTGCACCTCCCCCGACATCTATCCCTCCTGATGAACCTGAAGTTGATGCTAAGGAATCCGAGGAAAGAGACGAGACAGTAGAAGACGAGGCTGCGAGGAAGCAGCGGATCGCTGCAAAACTTGCAGGTATGGGTGGCATGCGATTTGGGATGTTGCCGCATGGTGCGGGTGTAGCACCTACCACTACTCGACGACTTGCACCAAAGCAGGATGACAGTGAGAGCGAGGACGCCGCACTTCCTGTACCTGCACCCGCACGTCGGCGACTGCCACCTGTTGAGATCGATCCGGAGCAGGAATCCCGCCAGACATGGTCGGAAGACGACGTGCGTGTTGAAATGGAGGATAGCGAGGTCGAGGAGGCGTATTATTCAGATACGGATGTTAGAGAGCCGGTTGAGGAAGAGGGCCCGCCCTTGCCTCCGCCCCGACGGTCATCTTTGACGTTGAAGTCTGCAGAGGTACTTCCGACCCCTCCTCCGCGTTCGCCCCCTCCTGTTGGAAGACCTCCAATTCCATCCATCCCTGCTGCTCTGCTTAACCATCGCTCTACTAGTGTTGCGACAGGATCGTCTTCTAGAAAGTCCTCGGTTGACTACTCCAGTGCGACTGAAACTCCGGTACAGAAGCAGCAAATACATACAGCCTTACCCTTGGAAAGGGACTCATCAGATCCTGGTACCCCATCAGAGTATGTGATGGTGGAACCTGAACCAGAGACTGAGGAAGAGCCTGTTGTGCCTCCACGTCGCCGTTCCAGTCGTGCCCCTCCTCGCTCGTTCCCTCCGCCTCCGCCTCCATCCGCCATCGACCCGCCTGAACAGATTACTAGCACTACTCAGTGGGAGCTCCCGTCGATCCCCCAGGCTACATCTGAATTTGGCGATGAAACGGACCTAGCTTCATCCAGATTCTCAGAAGACTCGACGTTCCATGGATCCACTTCCCCAATGCGTCAATCCGACTCTCGCCGCACCTCAGGGCAGACTGCTCGTCCCGTTGACCAGCAGCTCAGCGCAGACGACCTCATGGTGCTCTGGGGCAAAATTGGAGTGCAGGTGGTGGAGTCTGCGACGGGGTTGTTCGAAAAATCTAAACGCTCGCTTGTTGGCGACGGTTCGTACGCGGGATTCGTAAAGGCTGTTTTGGCACAAGTTCCCGATGCGCAACGCGTCTCAGGGGAGGGTGAGGATTGGGGTTACTCGATCTACGTGCAAAGCGCCGGCTCGGTGCAGCGGCGCGTTGCTGATATCCTGCCTGGCGACGTGATCGCCTTTTGGGACGCGAAGCTCAAGGGCCACAAGGGGCTTCACACGTATAGCCAAACTGTTGGCGTGGGGGAGAACGGTCCGCTTGTAGGTGTGGTGAGTGAGGTGGAGAGTAAAAAGAGCAAAGTTCGCATATGGCAAGCGAATCAGCATGTCGGTCAGCAGGTGAGTTTACTACGAAGATGGGGGTGGAGGCCGAACAACGCGCTGACACCGAAGGCTACGCAGACTGTGGAGAATGTGAGTTATAGGTTGGAGGATCTGAAGAGTGGGGTTGTTAAGGTGCGTTATCTTCTGTTGTTTTTTGGTTGAGGGTTTTGCTGATCCGGTTTTTTTCTGTGTTGCGATGCTTAGGTGTTTCGTGTCATGGCCCAAGTATGAGCAATTTTGTATGTACGGATTTTGAAGGTGGATCGTGTAATACTTTGGATTTCATTTATATTCGGAACTGTATAATTCCATGTGGACTCTCATCTAGGTATTCCGTGCACGCACAACATTACAAGTTGTTGCATGAGTCGGACATCGGTACTCTTCTAGCTTAGTAACCTATGACATCGACGCCTTATGTAAATCGTAACGGCGCTCACGCCCCAAGCCCCCGACTCCTCTTTCGCACAAATTTTCATTCTACTTATCCGTGTCATATACTACTGTCTCGGATGGCTAACTTATATCTTTACTTGTTAGAACAGTTCGAACGGAAGCCCTTCAAAGGCGGAGGCAACCGAGATGGAAACATGAACAGTTTGTAGTCCGTATCTGGCATACTGATTACGAGCTGCCCATGTTGGTCTATGTAACCGCGAGCCTGCAAGAGATCATTAACGGAGCGGTCTCCAAATCCTGTTTGTTGTTCCATACCCATCCGTCTTATGAGTATTGAGGGTGTCAAAGCTGTTTTTATGGATCATACTTTGTCACTGTATCTAGTAAGGACAGCGAAAACTCATGGGCAATTCTCAAGCCAGATATCTTTTCAAAACTTATGGAGCATTTTTCTGTCAGTTTGCCACTTTTCCAGTCGGAAGAGGACAAACAAGCTGCCGGCCCTCAGGACACTCGGATTCTTGACACAAACTCTGAGACGGTGGCAATGACCAAAGCGGGATATTTCTGCAATAGTAAGAGATGTTGGTTTCAACGACCTTCCTAGTGCTCCCTGTATGTGATACTTTCGCAAATTTTTCTCATTGTACCCAAGCTCATGTATTCTAGGCTGAAGCTACACAACGTCCTGTGACTCCTGTCTGTCAAACAATTGACAGTCTCAACTGGAGTACCTCAAGGTTTCACACAGAAATTCAACAGCGCAACTCAAATCCAGTTGTCTTCGCAACCCCATCTTGCCGTCTTTACTTCCACCGTGCCTCCCGTCGTCGCTAGTACAACTTCAAACATTAATCCTCATGCGAAGATAAAAAGTGTCGGGTGTTGGACTCGTTTCTGGCACTCTATCTGTTGCACCTCTCCTAATTATACCGACGGCTATCATTAATCTTTACCACGATCTCTCACGTCCCATATTCCTCGAACATATACAATGGAGGTATATCGTTATTTATCGCATGCTTGATGTAATTATCGGGACCTCACCTGGAGCCCCGCACATGGGATTACTTCTACGAAACGTTTCGTCCGTTCATATAGTAGGTGGTGAAGTCACGCGAGTTGCTTCCACAGAACATTTCGTCCTTACACATGGTAGATCTGGTTTCTAAACTTCATTATCGGCATGATTATTTGCTACATGTTTTATAAGGACATGATGTGCGACGTCGAATTTCGGTCGGACTCGGATGTACATTTCTGTCAGTGAGCCACTCCGTCTCACCCACTCAACCTAGGACTGATGTCCTGAAGGCCTTCAGCATCTGTTTTCAATGTCCCCTCAAACACAGTCGTCTTCGCAATCGCATGTTGCTGTCTCTATGGTGCCCCTCGTCGTCGGTGATACAACTTCGAGCGCTACTCCTCATGTGACGATAAATTACCCTGCACGCTAGATTCGCTTCTGGCTTTTTATCTGTCGTGCCTCTCATAAGTATACTGACGGTCGTCATTAATTCTTAGGACAATTTCTTACTTCCTATGTGTTATCTCTTGATGCAAGTATGACGACCTCATGTGGAACCCGCACATAATAATCATGCGAATTGCTTTCATGGAACGATTAGTCCTTACATATGGCAGACGGTAGATGTCTGGGCTCTAGCTTCATTATCGACATGGTTATTTGCTGTGTAACGTGTTTTATAAGGACATGATGCGCACCGTCAGATTTCGATCGGACTCGGACATCCATTTTTGTCCGTGAGCTATTTGCCAGGCCAATGTCAGTCAACTTGGTAATAATGTCCTGAAGGCCTTCGCTCTGTGTTTTCAGTGTCCTTACTCCCTCAGTGGTAATGTCATCGTCATAGATCTAGATCATAATATGAATCAACACTACACCACCACCGTTAAATAAAAGACCTATCAACATATCTACGAGCGGTAGGTAACCTTGTAGACAGACGCATTATGGAGACGGTATCATTAGGCCCATTAAACCGACATCCTGCTTCGTAACTGAACATGACTGTCATTCACTGGCGCATCGGTGCTCACATCTGAGGCCTACTCAAGGGGTACTCATCTTGATGCGAATTTGCAGACTTGTAATCTTCGTTGAGGGGAAGCACGATGCCTGCAACAGCATAGATGATCACAACGGCGTACTCCATGAGCATGTCCATTACGAGGTAGATTTGCCATTCGCCCGTGATCATGTTGAATTTTGCTAGATCGCTGGTGTTGGACTCGGTGGTTCCGGTTACCGAAACCGTGCTCGAAGAGAATGTGGACAGAACGCCGTAGAGCGTCCGAATGGCCAAGAATGGAAGTGCGATAGAGACAGCCTTCAAGAGCTAAAGATAAGGCGTAAGAAAATAAGTCGAACAGATGATGGCGTTCCGGAAAGCTCACCTGCTTGTGGTATCTCATGACAAAGCCAACTTGGGTCCATACGTAGACGCAAACGCCGACAAGGATGATGTATAGGGCGCAAAAGAGGATCACACCGACCCTGCGCATGGTGTTCCCACTGGAACTTGTGTCATCGGAGGTGCCGATCATGGTAAGGAGGAGAGCGACCGTGCCGAGGAGTTGAAGAAGGCGAACTTGTTTGTTATATCTCGACGAGCCATCGGAAGTTCGGAACCTATAATAGTGTTCAGCGCATTCGATCTACGATGACAACTGGATGAACTTACATTGAGTGCAACAGACCCAGCGTGCAAAGCAACAGTGGGGATAGGCCAGATGACTCTAGGGAATAGCCGCCGGTGTAAAGTGAAATGTTTGCGGGCGTGATAGCCTCAGCTGCGACAAGCAAAACACCTCCCAATAGTCGGACTGAAGTTATAACAGGGTTAAAACTATAACTGCAATAAATTAAACAACTTACTGATGCTAAATGCCAACAACAAGATCCAACCATCACCTCGCGATTTGCCGTACTTCATCATCAACTTGATGGCAATGAATAGGAAGGGAATATACATTGCGATGGTCACCGCTGCAAGGATTCCCTGAGAGTCGAGAGCCATTTTTCTGGAATTGAGGAAGGAGGAAGAAAACTCAAGAAATTGAATATGGAAAATGATGTGATAGTTGTCAGACTGGTCTGCCTTTTGTATGAAAACATAGCGGAATAGTTGAACTTAGTACTGCGCGGAAAGTTGAAGTGATACTGCGCACCGTATCAACTAGTATTGTCGGTCCTTGATCACAGGCGATCATTAAGTTAACCGTGGCAAGCCACAACCAGGTACTATCCCTCGGAGTCCGAGATTGACAATGTCACTGTACAGCATGTCGCATAATATACAGTACACATCCCAGTTATGCATATCCTAGATAATGCATCGGCTTTGGCAGGGTCCCATCGTGGGCGCAGCCATTATGCACTAAAAACCCCATACCAAATAATGCATGAACTTTCGAGAGTAATATGCATTGTCTGGGCACTATTGATGGGGGCTGCATTGTTCTATGTGTGCAGCGAAACATGCTAGATGTCGAAAATTTGCGAAAGCAGTTGCAATGGGCGTCCATTTAGATGCCGTTGAAATGCTGCCTGAAATGGCAAGGTAATTCTGATTGCCGAGTTTCAATTAATGATGTGACATTATGTAACAAGGGAACGCGTCATATTTACGAATGTGACAGTGCCAACCATTTTGCAAATTGCTGAAAACACTCGAAGTCGCTTCGCTCGGCGGCAACACCGTGTAACGTGGAATCTTGTCTTCCCTGCTATCAGTCTCAGACCTAACGAATTTGCAAACTGTCAAGGTGAGTAAAAGACGACTTGCCTCTGATAAACTTGAGGTTGACATTACGTCTAATTCAGTACGCCAATTGTGAGTGTCCGCGGATCGTCTAAAACCTGAACGGCGGCATTGACTATTTTTCTAGTGGGTAGTCTTGCAATCCTCGTGAGTATCAAACACATTTCTTGTGTTTCCACCTCAAATTTCTTTCGACATTGCAGGTGTTTGATTATTGCATCACTTTTTCCGAAGAGGTCGAGGAAATATCTGTCTGTTCGCGACTGTTGTTCTGACCATTCCCCTCAGGTGCAATGGACCTGGTTTAGACCATGGGATGTAACTTGTGTCATATTCATCATCTCATCTTCATCCCCAAACATGAACGGAAATGCGACTTCCACTGGAACGGCTGCGCCGTCAAGTACCAGTGTTGCATCATCATCTTGGAAGGCAATAAATAATTACAGTGGGCAAACATTCTTCACTGCGGCAGACCTGACAAGTGGGAATGTTCAGTATGTAGATCAAAGCACCGCTCAGAGCGCAGGTCTCATCGAGATTAACTCGAACGGGAACGCCGTGATGCGCGTTGAAACAACGCCACAAGTCCAGACTAATCGGCAGAGTGTGCGAATTACGACTCAAGCCACTTTTGATGGTGGCTTGGTTGTGATGGACGCCGTGCATATGCCTACTGGATGTGCAACGTGGCCTGGTGTGTAGCGATGTGTTTCATTTTGTCGGATTTTTCTGACATCGGTGTTAGCCTTTTGGACCAATGGCCCTAATTGGCCAGCCGGAGGCGAGATCGACATCATCGAGGGCGTGAGCAACTACACGAACAATCAAGCAACGATTCACACCAACCCAGGATGTACATTACCCTCCACTAACAGTGCCCTGCTTAATATGTCTGGCACATTGGTTGCGTCTACTGATTGCTCAGCAGCTCAGACTGGTAACCAGGGGTGTGGAATTCGTTCTAACTCGAGCGTCTCGTTTGCATCGGGGTTCAATGGAATTGGTGGCGGTGTTTATGCTAGTGAGTATTTTACCATGGTCTTCTTTAAATAAGCTAATGGTGGGTGCAGTGCTCTGGGACAACTCCGGCATCAAAGTATACGGTGTTGGAATGACTGCATATGGCGAGTGACCCACTTCAATTCTCCTTATCTTGTGTGTTGCTGATGGGCATATATTAGACGCACTACGTGTCAGCGATCAGGTAAGCTTGGGCGGCGAATAGTTTCTACGCTGAGCTGATTGCATGGGGAAAGTGTACATCTATTGTGGAAGGATATAGTGAGTCTCCCTGCCAAACAGTTCATAAATTCATGCAACTTGAACAATGTGAATTTCAGTCATTCGCGTCATAAGTATCGTTGCTGCGGAAGGTGTGCGTTCTACATGCATGTTAAGAGCGCAGTGGGCCTCACTTCCTTGGTAGCCTTGCTGGTTATTCGGACCTGGGCATTCTGGCAAAGGAGTAAAAAATTGCTGATCGGGTTACTTGTTTATGGTGTGGTGCGTGTTTTACAGAGCAAAGATGATAGCATAGACTTTATTATTGCACAGTTGTCAATTATCGCCGCCATTGCCGCAGACTTGACTCCTACAATGTTGATTCCAGGAGGTGAGTTCATTGGTGTTCACGAACGAAAGTCATTCTAATATGACTATCAGAGGAGCCCCCCCTAGGAACCTGCTACTTTGAGAGCACACGCAACGCTGCGATCGTGTACTTGATCTTGGCGATATTCGAAAGTGGTCAGTGATCATCCAAAGCTATCTATCGGCATTCTTACCCATAACGACTTGGCAGTGATGCTAATCCTCAATGTATATAAGAGGGTTCACGACTATAAAGAATTTGAGAGCGGACTTGTAGTAACTCTATACCACGGTGGCATGTTCTACATGGTGTGCATCCTCGGTGCGTGGAAATAGTTGGCTCTCGAGATGTCATTGACTAACGCGTTTAAGGAAGCCGTCACACTCGCCAATGTTATCTTTGAGGGTGCCCTTCCAGTACGTGTCTGGTCTGTCGAATCCTACGACTCGCTAACTTTCTGTTCTTTTCTGCAGAGCGCCTACAGCAATATGTTTAACTCGTACGTCATCGCCTGCACTCTGACTACTAGTTGATCTCGAACCCGCTGCACTAGGCTACAGCTGGTCGTTCACAGCGTCCTGGCATCACGAATTCTATTCCGTCTTCGAGATAGCAATGAACGTGTCCGCGTACCGTCCATGTTAGTAATGACATTAGACGCTCAGGTAAACTAATTACGACGTTCGTCGATGTCGATGAGTAGGATAGGTACTACCAGTGAAGTTTGAGAGGATGTAGGTGTACTAGCATGCGGTACCATCGGCCTCTGAGCTTATACTCTTACAACTTCCGTCGGCTGCCGGCCCTCATTCTGTGTTCATGGAGTTACGAAGGCGTAGGTGCCATTCAATGTATTTACAGTAGCAAGTCAGGAAATACAATATTCGCATGTACAGTCTTGTTCTTCGTTCGCCTCTGAAAATAAGCACGTGTCTCTTCGCATTCTTACTCTCGATAACGCTGTATACAATTGACCGTGAGCAAAAAGGATATGTTCGCAAGTCGAGCACGGTTCGTGCTAGCGTCAGTAGATAGAAATGTTCTGGATAATGAACGGTATCCAAGGGCTGGAACGGACTCCTTCAGCGGCCTTCATGATGTCCCACCAGTCTCACCAAGTGGATGAAGATTGTCTTCGGTCACATTGTGTTCAAATTTATCATTAATTTTGCCAGTAATAGTGAGTTCAAGACTACAGAGTAAAGGCACACATTATGGAGATATCATGGGAGCGCATTGATACCTGGCTGGCTCCAAGTCCGTGTCATTAGTACTGATGATACGTGGGGGAGCGCGGACAATCAAACAATGAGACTCACTATTGGGGCATAAGAGAATGCATCATTATCGACAATGTATCCTTTCGCATAGTGAGTTACAAGTCATTTACAAAAACGCGTACTCACATAATGGGGCACCGTCAAACTTGACTTTCTTTGTAGGCTTTCCTTGGGTGACTATAGAAGAAGTATCAGGTTGTTGACGCTTGCCTCGTTTTCTCTGGGGTACGAGTCAGGCCGATGTGGAACGAAATAACGCGTAGTACTGACAAATCTTTCATCAAATTGCCTCTTCCTGCAGAGACACAAATATGATAAGGTGTCAAGCAATACCAAAAGCGATCAAACTTGCCTCGCGAGCGCCTCCTCAGCTTTGCGTTTATCCTCCTCCTCCTACTCAGACGATCGAGTACATCAGCAAATTATCTAGGTAAAAGATATAGGATATCTGCGGGAGCCCACCTTCCTGCTCCTCTGGAACCTTTCCAGAAATGATCCATCGTTTGAGAATACGTTGACCGGTTTCGGTTTCGGCGGGATCTTGGACGAGGTACACGGAGTAGCCGTGATCGGAAAAGCGTATCCTGAGTAAGGTTGAGGTGATGCAGCCATTGATATTATGCTTTGAGAGATGGATTTCTGCGGGCTCTGGGGTTGGATCAACTTCAGATAGAAAGCGTTCTTCCGGAAGCCGTTACTTCGTAATCTTATTTATTTGTAGTCTCTTTATTTGTAGCTGTGGCCAAGTTGTTCTGGGAGATTCGTTTGTCTTCACTGTATCAGCGTCTGGACTCTGTAGCAACTCTGATAGTAGCGGGACCTCGCCGGCGCTGCCACTTCACGATTATGCACATTTTCGTGCAGAGTGTTGTTTCCACAACAATCTGCTAGAAAATGTGCACATCCTGCTGCCACTTTCGCGCTTTCAAGTTTTTCTCCGCTTCACACGGACCACTCTCGCGATACTGCCAACGGCCCCCGTTCCCGGACGAGATCGTAGTACATCTGGATACGAAGCTTAATGGAAGAAGATGCGTAAACACGTTTTGATTTTATTTTGCCTGCCTTGTGAAACATCTTGTCACAGATCACAATACGCCCAAGAAGACTCTAGCTAGATCTTCCGCAGCTGATTTCTTAGCTCGTGGTTTCAGGTGTCTTCGCATGCAGCCATATCCCTTCCGAGCTGGTCGGTATTATGATATTGTTTGGATGAACCTAGGGCATTGCATGCAGCAGGCTAGCATGACAACCCAAAGACCATGAGTTGCATATCAGCATGCACCGATCATCCAGTAACCGCAATGCAACAATACCGCTGAGTTCATGCAAACTTCCGCGGACACTCTTCTGAGCAGAACTCAGGTTACAGCCATCGTAGTCGACAAACTTCCTGGCGCGACAAAGTTGGTGTATACTTGATTTTTTGACGTCGACGTAATTCAAGTGTTCCTGTATCCTGCCAGAACTTGCTCATGATCAAGCACTTCGATGCTTGTACCTGACGTATGCATGAACGTTTGAGTACCAATCGTAGATAACCCTACGTATGGTCCATGACTCGGACACAAGCCCTCACAATGACTAGAACATCTCTTTACATTGGTAGGCAACTGTGTTGGGTCACATTAGTACTAAGGTATTCCCTCGCGCGCCCCCGCCTGCCTCTGATGTTACTCACGATCAGTCATCACCCTGCATGTGAAACACTCCAAGAAAGCGTTGCGAAGGTCGTAGAGGGATGTACAATATTCTGCAAACTGTTCAGTCTTCGCATCGGTCATGATGCGGAAATAGTTCATCTCACCTTCTTCGCATAAGTCTTTCATATTGAAGCTAATTAGCTGGTTCAGTCGGTGCATGCATGCGATCCGTTCCTGGGGCTTCCTGAGTTCCCCGTCGCAGCTTCTCCACATATATGAACGTCAGCACTACCAGGTCCAACATATGTTCGACTGGCGAAAAGACCTCTAGGTATGCTTCATGCCCTGGCTTGTTGAAACCAATCTCCAAGGGGTGATGCCGTGCGACTTCCTTGCCGTCGAGCATGAGCTGACAATTACGCATCACGTTATACATAGTTGTTGAAAGTGATTGAAAATAAGCGCAGCTGACTTACAATGCAATTGCGCGGGCCGAGCTTCCACTTGTATGACAGTCCATCGGGACCTCGGAAAACACGCCGCCTGTAAAGTATTGAAACAAGTGAAACGGCCCATATGTATTATGCTCTCACCGTCCAAGAATCCCCTTATTCGGAATGAACTGAGACGCCAATAAATCCATCCCATCATACTTGATGACAGACGAGGCAAATGTGTGCCACTCGATCTTTGCGAGGATTTCTGACGATTCTACTTTGCCGATATTGAATTCGTTTGGGACGTGCTTCTTGACGACGGTCACACGAGTATCGAACGTGAAGGCGGTCGATGTCGAGTACAGAACATGACCCTGCTCATTCGTAATTACGGTGTTGCGCACATGAGGTGGTTTGAAGGTGAGCTTCATCTCCAGTATCTGCGGGGATTAAGGATATTCGCAAGGTTCTTATCGTTTGCAGCGACGAGTTGTGGCAAAGTAAACACTGTCATGTTGTTCGTGGGTACATGTTAGGATATTTTTAAACCTCGAGTCCTAGAGGGGAGTGACGTCACACACAAGATATCCTTACAGCAAGATGATTAGTAGGCCACCGATGTTACATGATTTTGAACAAGAAACCCGCCTTGACACTGGGGACGAACTGGAAAAAAACTCGAGCGCGTGTTCAACAAATATATCTGCAGCATACATGAGACCGTACCAAAATAGCTTCAAGCTGAAACATTAGACGTCAATGTCAATCTAGTGTATGATTTACGATAACGAGCCTTGTTATCGCTGCTTACAAGACCTGCTCATCGGTTGCAGATCTCGAATTGGAAGACAAGCCTATGCAGGACCCTACACATGAGGCAAGAATCTTAATGTCGAGTGCCTTCACAGCTGCCAAGTAGCAACTTGGAGAAGCAGAGAATAAGAAACACTCGACTCACTAGTACTGAAGGAAGCTTGAAATTTGTATGCAACTTGCAGCTAGGGCTTGTGTGTTTGGCACAGTGGGCGATCCGACGGGTAAACCTATTGCCCCGTCACGGGGTCGGAACGGAAGATACTCCGGCTATGATTTGATTGAACACAAGAAGGGTTGCAGGGTATTCGGCTACTGTCGGTAGTAGGTACCCTGCGGTTGGCGGTGAGGGTGTCATGGGCCTACAGTGTTAGATCGCCGATACACGTTTCTTTCAACTGCCAACAGGACAAGTACACGCATTTCCAGTGCGCTAACCCTTCTACTCCCAGTGGTGGATGGTTCGTCCGAAAGATGTATCGCTGATCGCTGCGCATGCTCTGGCCCCCACAGTCATCGTCATGGATGACGACGGGGAGCTACATAGCCGCTAGGGTACAATTTTTAGAAGGCGACTATAATAGATCACACAAGGTGATCGCGTAGCTTTTAGTTGACATCATTAGGCACGTGTTTCCGGTTCTGCCGCGTAATGTGGGACCAGGGGCACCATATAAGGCCCTCACAATTACAACTGAACCAGCCCTTTGATTTCTCTCCCGACTTTCGTCCTTTACCCCAAAAATCACATTCAACAACGACATGGAGTCCACTGCCAAAGCTACCACCAACCAGCCCCAGGCTGTCCAAATGAGTATGTTTTTTTGCGACTATTAACATATATCATTCATGGGCTGCGGGTCGATTTGCATAGGTGCTATGAACCCTGCTCCTGCCAAGAACAGTCAGAGCCACCAGGAGCACCCCGCTAAGCGTATCCGTGGAGGAGGAGCTGCTAAAGTACGGTTTCTCAAAAGTTGAAAGTCGAGAATGGTGGTTGATCTTTGTTCGCTTTACCTAGGACTGCTTCCTTGGTGCACTCGAGTGTTTCCTGTGCTTCGGTGAGTCCAGACCCCCAATGATACTTGGAAGCTGTCGACTAAAACTCCTCATATAGAGTGCTGCAAGGTGATTGGTGGATATAGCGACTCTTTCGGGGTTAATCTGACTGCGACCATCATTTCAGGACTGCTGCGAGTGTGGCGCAGATATCATCTGTGCGTCTTACGTCCCTTTTACAGTTAGAACGGCGCTGACTTGTGACATTTAGGCTGCCCATGCGAGATGTGCTGTTAAATGCCTCGCCTTCAAAGTCTGCTCGTGGTCTGCATTTTTCATTTCACAATCATGACTCTTGTAATACTGCCTGTTCGATTAATATTTGTACTGTGCGATGAATCAGTCGGTGTAGAGATCAGATAGGCTGCATATTACCTTTGTTTTTGTCTTGGCACACTTGACAAGCGTACTAGTATTTTCGGCCCTTCGGAGTTCACGACAATTAAGTTGCGCAGTCACTGCGGGCCGGGCATTAAATATTAGGGGCTCAGCAACGTTTAGCTGGGGCTAGAGTTGCTGTATTCCGGTTGTCTGGTTCGGGTAGATTTTCATCGAACTCGAACCTAGCTAGTATGTTTCCTCACCCTCACCTTCGAACCCAAGCCATGATTATAGGTTCGCCAATATTTGGACCAAATGATAAGGACTAACTTAAGTTCTGCTCGAGTTCGAACCCCATTGCCAGACCCGAAATAGAAATTTCGTTACGTAAAATATGAGGCAACTCTCTTTGATAGTTGTTCGTCATGAATGTGACGACTTCCCGTAGCTCTTGCGATCAAGCTACTTGAACCAGTGCGTGAAATAGCAGATGATCGACTGATAGTCCAGCATTCGACAACACACCTACTGCTTGCTGTGATATATACAGCTTTTCGTACCTGTTCTCTACACCTGAGTGTCCCGAGTCCTTGTTCTATCCCCAGGAGGAGGCAGAGTGGACATAACATCTTCCTGCTAGCAAACAAATTGTTATGGATCGCGCTCAGAGTAACAGTTACATTGCCGTTCTCCCTCCAGATGAAAAGGCCAAGGTACTGGAGGACACCAAAGGTATCCTCGAGCGGGGAGATGGTAGAGTTTGGATTAACAAGGAGGAGGGTACATCAATATCCATACAAAACTTACATGGTAATATCTAGAAAGAAGTAGACCTAGAGGAAACACTGTGGTAGTCATAACTCCGAGTCAGAACAAATGACATATACAAAATCATCTCACATTCTCCGCGGGGCTGCCACGACAAAGGTACATGTATCTGCTAGTGTACATCAGATCTCTCAGTTGACATGGATCGAGCTGTCTCCCACAAGCCTGACAGCTTATTACAAAGCGTCATGTAGCTCGGTCAGCCATGATGATCATATCACCGGGCTTGTATGAAGGGACGTCCTCTTGAAACGTACATAGCTGGCAACTACGCATCGAGTTTCAGGCCTCCACACGTCGTCGACTACGACGAGCGCGCGCTGTTTGGGGTCAGCGCCAAGCCTGCGTGTCCTAGGGTACGTGATTATTCATCCTCCATACCTCCGTGCCCCACAACGACCAAGCTCAAACAGTCTCCTTCACTTGTCCTCCCTTCCTGGACGGAACGGACCATGGTGTTATAACGAATTTACCCCACCACGCGGGCCATAGTGTCAAGGCAGTAGCAGCAACCCAGCAAAGACCGACAACAACCAGTGTTGCTGGATTTGTCGAGTGGAAAACATAAATGCCCAGAGCGGTAACGAAGCAAAACATTCTGCGTGGACGTGAATAAACCTTGAATCATGCGATGCCCAAATATTGCTTACCCCCAGATTAAGTATGCATATGGAAGGCTGTACATGATCGCTAGCGCTTCGACGTCTGATTGTGTGTGGATCATTCGGGCCATGAACGATGCCTTGAAGGACAAATGAGCATTATAGACCTTTTAGCTCAGCATGCAACAGGCAACGCACGGCGCCTTCAGCGGAGTCTGTGCCCCATCCGCGGCTCTCGACAGCGAGAAGTATGGATACCACTAAAGAACTGACAGAGCATATCGTCGATAGATAAATGACCACGGCTGCTGCGCTGATGACCCCAGGAGCACACAGAAAACTAACATCAACTGCCAACATCACGGTGGACTGCCCAAAAAAAGTTGATAATGACAAGTGGCAATTTAAGAAAACCGCTTACAAAGATGGTAACGTTGCTCCAGTCGCCATTGAGTCTGTTAATGTGCCTGTACCACTTAGGATAGTTCAAAATGTTGTCTACCCATGTGTTTTTCAGGAATTTGTACTGTGCAGCTGGTGCGCCCCAGAGGAACATGTTCGCAAGCCTAAGTCGGAATGTGCCTTTTTGTCTACTTTGTTCGACTTCGTAGACCGACTGGTTAGCATTGAGACGCGCGCTGGCTTGTCCATAGAAGTTCAAGAATTTTGAACGAGCTGAAGGGTCGATTCAGTGACCATGCCCATTGTCTCTTGCACGGGGTCTATGCTCACCGAACAACCGCATGAGGCGAGCTTCCGGTGTGTAAGTGGAAGAATGCTTCAGGAGGAATATACAGCGCACCTAGTATACACATGAGATGAGCAGGCAATTCCACACACTCATCACTAGATGGTGTTAGAGGCCCTACGTATTCCACTATATGGCTTGAAAGGTCCAGCATGCTTTGTAGCGTGGAGAGGTCATAGGGAACAACAGAGGTATCGGATGTTAGAAAGTCTACAAAGACGTCCCAATTCATTGTTACGCGAAGACTAGCTGGAAATAACCAACCTGAGTGTGCGTGAAGGAGAACATGCTTGAGTTCTGTGGCAATCTGAGGCTGGATGAGAGCATTGCTCGGGTATAGTTCACAGTGCATCCTTCACGGTCATGATGTCGGCCAACGATAACTTTTAAACTGAATACATCGTTAGAGATGTAAGGCGATATGGGCGATAAGCCACGTACACAATGCAATTGACGAACCAATACTGTGCCTCAAGGGCGATTTCTGTTGTTTGCCGATAAGTTAACCTTATTTAAGAGAGCCAAGAGACACCCACTGATGTGAGTATCCGACTTAACACCCTTGACATGTTCGTAGATACATATAGGGTCATCGAAATCCTGCAGCCAGAACAAAAGTCGTTTATCGTGCTGCACGAAGTAATAATTGCATGCGTCTTCTTTCGCTTGCAACTCTAGAACTAGATGTGTCGAGTCATCGATTACATCACTGGCTTTCAAGAGTAGTTGGTAAGCCAGATGATTGATGGCCTTGAGAAGCCTTTTGCTTCTCAAATTTGCGTCCGTGAAAACGTGCTTTATAAAAATTATAAACGCATGCAAATAATCAAAATGAGACACCAAAACACACCCGAGTGGCATCATAGAAGTACAGCGCTCCCTCCGGATGTATGACACTTTCCCAACCGTCAACAGGCGTTTCTGAAAAATCCTTCTTTTTGGCTGGGATAGGCTTGGCCTCGATATCACTCCTTCTGTATCATCACCAATGGAACAGTTGAGATCAAGAGAACCTGATAGAACGAAAAGCATACACAAGTACCCTTCCTTTGTATCTCTGGCAAAGCTGCGGAGCCAACGGTTTGAACTTTTTGGGATCCCATTCCGTTGGCAATGCAGATGGTGACCGGGAATCGATGGAAGTGCTGGAGCCTTGAGCAGGATGTTGACTGACCTGAACTTGAAGCTGGTTTGCCTGGATAGATGAGCTCTGACTCAGATCGTTTACTGGCGCAAGAACTGGATGGATGGTGCTCGCAGCTATAAAATGTGTTGTCTCTGGTTCTGCATTACTGTTCTTTGGCGAAATCCTCTGATAGTGTGCAAGGAGACGGCTCAAAAGCGTTTGCAAGCCAGACTGCGCAGCCCGGATACCTAACTTGCGAATGTAGAAGATACACTGGCGTACGAGGGACCGGATATGTGGTGCAGTTGTGTTGAACAGGAAGCCTAGCCAGGTCAGGATCGCCCGTAGGTACAGAACCATGAAGATGAGGCCTAGCAAACTTCAAGCTTGACTCACCAAGTTGACCTGGAGGAGACGCATTTGGCCAGCGTCGGTGCCAGCTGTGTAAGTGTTACGTTACAGAATGAGCGCTTACCGCAAACCTATTTTTGCAGCTTGTATTTCTACAATCGCGTCATGCACCGTGACCATGCTTTTGTTCTTCCTGGATTTTTTCGAGCCTTGAACCCTTTTCTCAGAAACCGAAGGCTCCCATAAGTCCAATCCACTTCGTGTACGAGATCTCCGCGCAGCAGTCACGACATCATATCATGCGTTGAACGATTCGGCGCTCGACGTGCTTTGGAATACTCAGATATATCTGGACTATTGCTGATGTGCATGCTGCTTTCCGTCGCTGAAGTTCTGGATAGTGGTTTTGAACCAGATGAGTTGGAACCTTGGATGATAATGTGAGGATGATGCTAGAGAATGGAACCCGGGCCAGACTTCGACCTCGGAGGACCTCGTACGTCGGAGCACTGTAAATGACCAGATCTTCTCGTAATCGGTATGCGTCTCCTCAAAATTATTTCAGCACCTGATTCAAGACCTTTTGCCCTCGGATACTTCGTTATGCTGGACGGGTTAAGAGGATAGGTTTGCCTGCAGCCGAACATCGCTGGCCCTTGGGCCCCGTGACGTTTTCAATTTCCTGCTAAATCATCAATTGGCTTTTTTCGACCTACCCTATGGAACATTTTCTACCTCGTCTTACTTGACCATGAACGATGAGATGGAACATCATAATGTGGTTATTTCATTGGTTCCATTCTCCGTTCTTCTGTAATGACCTCAAAAGTTTCGAGTTCTTTCCTATTTTTGATCACAAAGTAGAAGGTCGGCTGTTAATTCTGGCCAATGATCCTCAGCTCAGGACGATACAACTTAGAGGTAAGTTATGATATGCATTGATTGACATGGTTTCGCAGTCTTCGTTATGCAGCGCCATGTGCCTGCTCTGAAGCTGTTGCTCCTCGCATGTGCTTGTTCCGCAACTTAGAACAGCTGGATTTTGAAATCATTGGGTAAGTCTTCGGAGGGTCCTAGCCTCGCTGACCTTCAGACATTCCTTCGTTTGGAGAAGCTGAAAACATTGAAATTGACAAGCCGTACCATTTTTGCTTTCAGTTTCCTGGCAGCCTTGCAGCCGACCGTGACGATATTTCACATTCTTCACTTTCGACCATCAACTCTTTTTCCATCCTGACGATGTCTAACGATTTCATTTCATGGTGTCACTCATGAAGCTTTGAAGGCCGTTCACGTGACATCTGGTAGACCGCACATGCTGCATCGTTTGGCCGGAAGAATTAGTACGACTTTTCAAATGGGTGGTATGTAATTGTAGGATAGCTCTGGAAACTACAACCAAGCAGTTTCAAATCCGACCCTTGCCATCGTAGACATTTGAATTTGAAATTTTATATTTGGCCATCTACGCAACCGTCATATTGGATCACGTGTAGGGTTGGTGTGTGACATTCCTGGTTATGACGGGAGCTGCCAGGGGTGTATACACGACAAGTCGCGACACGCATCCACACACTGCAGTCGCAGTCTAGGTAGCTGTACATTCAGCTCCCTTTCGTGTTGTACCAGTCACATAGCAATGCTTGAGGCTGAACTATTTCCACAATAGCTGAAAAATCCAATAAGAATAAAGTAAAATAATACAGTACGCAGCTGAAACTTAGGCTACACTTTCTCTATCCATCCGCCGGCGCTTACGCTCTTGCTCCTCCATGATAAGCCGTTCTGCAGCTGACATCGGCGCAGGCCGTTTCCTATCATTCCCACCGCCACCCTCTGAGCTCTCAGACTTGACAGGAGCAGCAGACTTGAACACGTTAGGCCGCTTTAACGGATTGACTTTAAGAGGGTTGGCTCCGGGCTTTATGGCAGTCAGCTTCAGCCCTGTCAGAGCAACTTTGACCGTTGTATCCGATGTAGCCACTGGCTTTGCAGATAATGATAGAACAACCTTCTCCGCGCCCTCTTCTCTCTTGAGGCCCTCCTCAACGGGGGGACTCGCGCTTGCCTCACCACTCGCCTCTTTCTCCAACTTTGCCCTCTCAATCTGCTCTGAAATCAGAGTGCGCTCCCGCTGTTCATCGTCCCGCGTAGCTCGATCCTTTTTGATAGAGGCTTCTTGCTTTGCGAGAGCTTTCGGGCTGCTGTCGATCCACGCAATGAACCACCCTTTTTCGGTCTCGTCCACGCGCGCAATACCTGAGCGTCCCAAATGTTTGGCGAACTCGGTGAGGGTCACCCAACGGGTGGCGTTCATGTGAAGGTGGTTCTTGTCTTGAATGAATTCTTGGTAGACTTGATTGATGCGCACCCGTTTCGTGTTATATCTAACGAGTGACAAACAAAGCTTAGAAATTGGTATCAGTTTGAAAGAGAGCTACGCACCGTCTGCTTAGAAGTTGGACGAAATCATGCTGGAACTGGCTCGAGAAATCAGCAATATGCCGCCCGGCATTCTCGCCGACGACAAGCATCTGGCGAAGATGCGCTTCTGACTGAGCATGGCACTTGAAGCCGTTCTCATCTCGACACTGCTTCTCACAGACTTGGCAGTACCACCGCAGGCGCTGTAGGCCCTTGGATTTCATCTTATTGGCAAGATACTTTGGAGTTCCGACTGTACGTTGAGCGTTAGCGAGATTCATACTCATAAATGTTAGTCTGACTGACCTTCTGCACGCGGCATGTTGGGCAATAAACAGGAGGTCCGGATAAGATTGAGGTAGTGGAGAACCGTGACCGAGTCTCTTGAAGGAGAGCTTAGTCATCTGGAATGTAATACGTCTGATACTCACGTGACCCATAGCTGTGCAATGACAGCGCTTTCAACTGCTTTCAGATTGGACGAAGGACTACAGCAAGCGTAGGGACTATGCTCAGCGAGAAAGCCAAAGGGAAGCAGCGTGAAATAGACCCGCCTCTTGAGCAGCCCCCATCCTCGACACCGCCGGATGATTCCAGAGACCTTACGATCCGGTTTACTGAGGGTATCCCCGACTTTAAACTCACCGTCAGTCTGAAGGACACAGTCAGGGATGTTAAAGTTAATGTGCGTGGTTGAAAGTATAATTGGTACTTGACTTATGTGCAGATAAACACAGATAGTTAATGGTCTCCCCCAATTGAAAGACCGTCGGCTTCGTCTCATACATGCTGGGCGCCTGCTAACGGATGGAACATTCCTTCACGAATGGCTGACAACCCTCGAGGAGCGGCAAGTCCGTGCCTCTTCCCGTTCTGAAGAGATTTCAAAGGATGATCAACTGGTGACGTGGTTGCATTGTTCTGTTGGCCCCGTGATCGAGCCTGGAGAGAGTGAAGAGGAGAAACCACAAGTGCGTGGCTGATGGATATAATTATTCGTGTTCGCTTATTGCCTTTCGCATAGGTTGCTCAATTGCAACCACTGAGGGGATTTGACAGGCTTGCTGCTGCAGGATTCTCCGAAGATGACATTGCGAATTTCAGGCGGCAGTTTCATAGTCAATCGTCATCAAATTATCTTGACATTGAGTTTGAGAACGAGGAAGACTGTATGTCCTCTTAAATTTACCAGAAAATATGCTTACCATACTGCAGATGACGAACATGCGCGAGCTCTCGAAGAACAATGGATAGACTCTATGGATAACGTCAACACAGCCTCCCTTTCTTCTGCTTCCTCACAGAGTCTCATTCTCCGCGGGATTGTCATTGGGTTTTTCTTCCCGATCATACCATTTTTCTTCTTACGTGAAACGAAAGCCGCAGTTTTTTGGGAAGAGGGTGAGCACGAGAGTGGGGAGAGTGTCATATTTTCGTCAGTCTCTTTTTCTATTTATGAATTCCCGTAATCATATACTGACCGGTACACTAGACGGCGCACACAAGTAGGAATTGTTTTTGGATTTTTAGTGAATTTGCTCTTCGGGATGTGGAGATATTTGTTGGACACATCGTAGGTGTACATGGAATTCTTACTTGCAGTGGGTCCCCGAAGACACCCAAATCGATTAGAATTTACTAATACGGAGCTTCTCCACAGAGTTAGGCTGCATTGCAATTACCCATACACTGCAAACGTGATATAACATTCCTATCGATGTCGTAATTTATCAATGGATTATTCTCAGGCGGTTGCCAGACGTTGAGTGACGACTCGGTTTCCTCGACTCCTCGCCCAATATGATATTTGGTTCCGAGAATAGACAAGTATCTATTTAAATTTTTTGCAATGGAACAACATCGATAACATGAGTTATGGTTTGGCTTGTGAAGAGCGTACTTTTGGTCACAAGTTACTGGGGATCAGACTTGACATAATGGTGCGTGACTCTTCTACGCATCAACTTCTTATACCGTTCGTTGTGGACAGTAAGCCGAAGGCAATTTCCGCTGCGTGCTGCGTATGCAACCACATTCAATGGTTGTCAAGGACTCACGCTGGCGCGCACAGCACTTGACCTGTGGACCGATCCGTTTGCTCACGGCCAATTATATACGGCGTTGTCCAGGGTGAGGACGCGAAGGGATCGCTGTGTTTGTTTGCAAAGACAAAAGAAGAGTAGGACTGCGCGAATGTCGTGTTTCCTCACTTGCTACCGTAAATACAATTTGTCGTCGAAGAGAAGACCGAAGGCGTGTCCTTGTAATACTAAACTCACAGTATGATGCACGAATTTCAAATACGATGACCTAGACACCCGTCGCCTAATCACGCTTGAGGATTGCTCAACATTTGTATAGTATTGCAGGCGCCTGTCCTCCGGCGCTAAAGCTGTACTGCGGGCCGATGAAAATACGTGTAATTATGTTTTAGAACAAAAGGTTTGAGGACGGGCAACGGAGGAGCAGGGTACATGTTGAGGAATTTGAAATGCTAGAGATGTGAGGTTGCTGGAGTACTGCTCTAACGAATCACCAAGTCACAGGCCAGATTTAGCATCTCATTTGGCCGTTCGTTCCTGATTTGATGTGTAATCGAGTTGTATCGAACTGCCTCATCTTCGAACTGAATCGAACTCACCTCGAGGTCACCTCGATTCGACAGTAACACTAATTGCCGTTGTAGGTCAAATTATCGATTAGCTAGCCAACAAGCCGGTCAGCAACCACCTCGTTGAAATGAATTCACATAGCATGATACGTCTTTCATCTCTGTCGTCCTCTCATACCACCATGATTCCACTGCAGGATGACGAGGAAACACCTTTTCTGCAACGATCAGACTCACCAGAGCAGCCAACGGCCAAGACACCTCTCCCCTGGGATCAATTTTGGCTTCTACTGCTCTTGGAGATACCAGATTTTCTTTCTTCTCGGACCCTTGCCCCGTTTATTCCCCAAGTGAGTAGCATATTCCCTTCGGTGGACTCATATCTGATCACAACTGGAACTTTGTCAAGCTCGTTAGAGATATTGGAGTCACTCACGGAGACGAATCCCAGGTTGGTTACTATGTCGGCATCCTTGTAAGCATGTCTTCATCGCTCCTACCCATTATTCGTGGCTAATATTCTCTCGAGCAATCATCATCCTCTGCAGCTCATACCCTGACTATTTTTCATTGGAGTCGACTGTCCGATCACATCGGGCGGAAGCCTGTAATGATGATAGCTCTATCAGCAATTTCTGTCTCAATGTTTTCGTTTGGGCTGTCTAAGACCTTCCTTGGTCTGGTAGTAAAGTCAGTGTATTCAGTCAAATATCAATTAGTAGTTGTGATCGTCAATTACTTGACCATAGTCGCGTTATCTGCGGAGCATTTGATTCGAGCGGTGCTGTTCTCAAGACCTTGGTGATGGACATTACTGACACAACCAATATGCCCAAGGCATACAGTTATGCGCCAATTCCGGTGATGATTGCAACCACAGTTGGGTAGGCATACAGTACATTTTTCCTCGCGCTGAGGTTCACGGCATCTACTAGACCACTCATTGGAGGATTGCTCTCCCGACCAGCAGACAGATTCCCTAACATCTTTGGCCGATCAGAACTCCTGAAAACCTACCCATATTTCCTGCCATGCTCTATCTCGGCATTTTTCATATCGATAATTTGGCTAGTCGCGTATATTTGTCTTAAAGAGGTGAGCGCGATGCTGAAAATCCATCTCTGGATCACACTAAGTGTGGTTACAAGAGTGTTTCTACCAGGACACCGCTTTGGGAGCTAATTAAGGAGGATTCTTTGGACAGTCGCGCTCAAAGCCTCGCCAGTCATCGTGCAATGGTATATTTGATCCTGCGAATCCTGGAGAAGTCCAATCAAAGCCGCTTCCGCTGCGCGCCTTGCTAACCTCGAAGGTGTTGAGCGTGACAGCGAGTTATGCCACTATGGGCCTGTTTCACATGGCGTTCAATTCAGTCTTACCTGTTTTCTATGCGACACCGATTGAACTTGGTGGTCTTTCCCTTGACCCTCCTCGCATCGGTGTTTTACTTGCGGCATCAGGTATCATACAAGGCATATTCCAGCTACTTTTCTACGCTCGTTTACATGATCGCTTCGGTGCAAGAGCTATCTACATCACCGGCGTTAGCTCCGGCATACCCATCGTCATTTTATTTCCAGTGATCAATGCTCTGGCTCGAGCCTATGGAATAGGTATGGCTGTGTGGCTGTGTGTTGCCGTTCAGCTTATGCTGAAGACTAGCTTGATCATGTGCTTCCGTATGTTAATCCAGCACTTCCTGCGTTCTGTTGAACTGAGAACAACTCATAGCCTCCATGATATTATTTATCAGAGCAGCTGCTCCCAATCGCGCCTCGCTCGGAGCAACCACTGGAATCGCGCAGGTGGCTCTCGCAGTAGGAAGGATCGTTGGCCCGGCGTCTGCGGCTTCAATCTTCTCTTATTCATTGCAGGAGGGACATGATGCGTGGTTGATATACTACTTTTTGATCGGGATTGTATTTCTCGCTGTAAGTACTGCTCTATTGCTTCCCCGTTATCCTAGTGTATGCGAAGATTCCCAATAATATTATTGCGAATGACCGTGTGCATCATGGTCTATTATAGGTTGAGTGTAGGAAGCAGAACTAGTAAAACTCTACTAACTTATACCCTTGCAAGTTCCTTGCATCGCAGATGCACAAATTGGAAGGCAAGTATATGGGGCAACGTGCGTAATAGGAGGTGCTTACTTTTACGTTTCTGACCCCGGCTGCTACATAGCCTATAACTTTGAGCTTGTTCTGTAAACTGCCGTACTCTTTATCGACGAGCTAGCAGCGACCGCCGACTTCGTGGAACGAATTCTCATCTACTAAGAAGCCCGAATCCCCATTAATGTTGCGTTATCTTGTGTTTCGCCGGACCAGGCAGACCATAAGTAAACGAATAAGTCATCGGACCTGTGGCGCGTGCGGATGCATAAATAGGTACGCGCTCAATGGCATGGTCACCACATGGCACATATACTTACTGTCGACGTATTTCAAAATGTCATGCAATGTGCCTCATGCTGTAGTATGTCCTATGTAGCATGTCCTCACTTGAAATCGTTCAATGTCGTTGATTTGGGCTTTTTGTTATTATGTATCCTCTACCTCGCGTGGGCGCTGACCTTCTAGCCCAGGAAGGTCAGTCAGCCAACGAGATCCTCTAGAGTGCGGCGAACCCCATGGCAGTGGCGGCTATACCCGGGTGCTACATAATAGGAAGTGCCGTGTGACTGATTTTATGTCAACTGATCAGCAAAAGCAGGTTCTTGTGGACTGCCAATGACCATTAGGCCTTAATTATCGATTAGCTAGCCAACAAGCCGGTCAGCAGCCGCCTCATTGAAATGACTTCACACAGTATAACGAGCTGCATCTTTCATCCGCGTCATTCCCTCGCACCACCATGATTGCGCCGCAGAATGACGAGGAGACACCTCTTCTGCAACGACCAGAGCAGCCAACGGCCAAGACACCTCTTCCCTGGGATCAATTTTGGATTCTACTGCTCTTGGAGATGCCAGACTTTCTTTCTTCTCGGACCCTTATCCCGTTTATTCCCCAAGTGAGTAGTATATTCCCTTCGCTGGACTTATATCTGATCACAACTGGACTTTGTCAAGCTCATTAGAGACATTGGAGTCACTCACGGAGACGAATCCCAGGTTGGACACTATGCCGGCATCCTTGTAAGCTTTCATCGTTTTTGCCCTTTCGTTCGTTCATGATACTATACTCTCCAGCAATCATCGTACTATGCAGCTCATACCCTGACCATCTTTCATTGGAGTCAACTGTCCGACCACATCGGGCGGAAGCCTGTAATACTGACAGCTCTATTAGCAATTGTTATTTCGATGCTTTCGTTTGGGCTGTCGAAGAGCTTCTTCGGTCTGGTGGTCAGGTCAGTGTGTTCAGTTAAATGTCGAATAGTAGCTGTGACCATCAATTCCTGACATTCTCGACCAGTCGTATTGTCTGCGGAGCATTTGATCCAAGCGATAGTATGGTCAAGAGCATGCTGATGGATATCACTGACGCAACCAATATGCCAAAGGCATACAGTTATATACCAGTTTCGTTGATGATCGGAAACACAATTGGGTAGGCATTCGACACGCTTTATCTCGCACTGAGATTTACGTCATCTACTAGACCACTCATTGGGGGATCGCTCTCCCGACCAGCAGACAGATTCCCTAACATCTTCGGGCGATCAGAACTCCTGAAAACCTACCCATATCTCCTGCCATGCTCTATCTCAGCATTTTTCATATCGATAATTTGGTTCGTCACGTATATATGTCTTAAAGAGGTGAGCGCTTGAAAACCCATCTTTGGATCACACTAAGTGTGATTACAAGAGCGTCTCTATCACTGGCAAAACACCGCTCTGGGAGCTAATCAAAAAAGGATTCTTCAGACAATCATACTCGAAGCCTCGCCAGCTATCGAGCAACGTTATAGTTGATCCCGGGGAAGGGAGTCCTGGAAAAGTTCAACCAAAGCCGCTTCCGCTGCGCGCTTTGCTAACCTCGAAGGTGTTGAGTGTGACAGCGAGTTATACCACCATGGCCCTGTTTCAAACGGGGTTCAATTCAGTCTTACCTGTTTTCTATGCGACACCAATTGAACTTGGTGGTCTTTCCCTTGACCCTCCTCGCATCGGCACTTTACTTGCAGCATCAGGTGTCATACATGGAATATTTCAGCTGCTTTTCTACGCTCGTTTACATGATCACTTCGGTGCAAGAGCTATCTATATCGCCGGTGTTAGCTCCGGCATACCCATCGTCGTTTTATTTCCAGTGACGAATGCTCTGGCTCGGGCCTATGGAATAAGTATGGCGGTGTGGCTGTGTGTTGCCATTCAGCTTACGCTGAAGACTAGCTTGATTATGTGCTTCCGTATGTTAATCCAGCACTTCCTGCGTTCTGTTGAACTGAGAACAACTCATAGCCTGCATGGCATTATTCATCAGAGCAGCTGCTCCCAATCGCGCCTCGCTCGGAGCAACCAATGGGATCGTCATGGTAGCTGCCGCAGTAGGAAGGATCATCGGCCCGGCATCTGCAGCTTCAGTCTTCTCTTATTCATTGCAGGAGGGGCATGATGCGTGGTCGATATACTACTTCTTTATCGCAGTTGCATTTCTCGCTGTAGGTACTGCTCTATGGCTTCCCCGTGATCCTAGTGTATGGGAAGATTCCCAATAATATTATCGCGAATGACTGTACATTATGATCTAGTGTAGGAGACAGGACTGGCAAAATTATACTATGTAACCTATACCCTTGCACGTGAATTGCATCGCAGATGCACCATTTTTCTTTTCTTTTTTTAAGTCGTCCGCTGGGGTCGAGGACCCTATGTTGGACATGCATCAATATTTACGGCTAAATATTGTCTCGACTTGGAAATATTGCAAGGAACCTGTGGAAATTTCCGACAATTATGCATCATAACTGGTCCAATCGTTTCTTGTTTATGTCTCCTCCATTTAATCTCACCTCGCATAGGCGCAGACCTTAAGATTGTGAATGTTAGCTAGCCATAAGCCTGAGATCCTCTGGGCGATAGTGCGAGTACCTACGTTCTAGCCACGGGTGGCCATACCTGGGTGCTACATGCCAATTACCCATACAAAGTGATCAAGTATACAGGGCAATATTTGTGCGTAATAAGAGGTGCTTGATTTTACGTGGAGAATCCCGGACATTGAGCTTGTTCTGTAGACTGCCGTACTCCTTATCGACGAGTTAGCAGCGACCGCCGACGTTGTGGAACGACTTCTCATCAGAACACTGTTGCGTTAGCTTGTTTTTTTCACTTGTATACACAGTACAGTGCACCACCAGCTAGGCAGACCATAGACGAATCAGCCATCGGACCTGTGGCGTCAGGTACACGCACAAGTCACAGACATATTTATGTAATGTGGCACATGCAGTACTGGGTGCCTCTGATGAGTCAATGATAAAGCTACAGTGACGGCTATACTCGGGTGCTACTACATAACCCTCCTTAGGAAGTCGGGAATAGGAGGTGCCGTACGATTACTGATTCCATGTCAACTGATCAGGTTCTTGTCGACTGCCGTTGTAGGCCTTATCGATTAGCTAGCCAACAAGCCGGTCAGCAATCGCCTCATTGGAATGACTTCACGTAGTATAACGAACTACATCTTTCATCTGAGTCATTCCCTCGCTCCACCATGATTGCGCTGCAGAATAACGAGGAGACACCTCTTCTGCAACGGCCAGAGCAGCCAACGGCCAAGACACCTCTTCCATGGGATCAACTTTGGATTCTACTGCTCTTGGAGACGCCAGAATTTCTTTCTTCTCGGACCCTTACCCCGTTCATTCCTCAAGTGAGAATATTGTGTTTGTTATTATATCTAATCACAACTGGACTTTGTCAAGCTCATAAGAGACATTGGAGTCACTCACGGAGACGAATCCCAGGTTGGACACTATGCCGGCATCCTTGTAAGCATGTCTTCATCGTTTTTGCCCTTTCCTTCGTTCATGATACTATTCTCTCCAGGAATCATCATACTATGCAGCTCATACCCTGACCATCTTTCATTGGAGTCAACTGTCCGACCACATCGGGCGGAAGCCTGTAATACTGATAGCTCTATTAGCAATCTCTATATCGATGTTGTCGTTTGGGCTGTCGAAGACCTTCTTCGCTCTGGTGGTCAGGTCGGTGTGTTCAAAATACTAGCTGTGACCATCAATTGCTGACATTCTCGACCAGTCGTGTTGTCAGCGGAGCATTTGATGCGAGCGATAGTATGGTCAAGAGCATGCTGATGGACATCACTGACACAACCAATATGCCCAAGGCATGCAGTTATGTATCAATCCCGTGGACGATCGCAAGTGCAGTTGGGTAGGTATACCGTACATTATCTCTCGCACTTGAGGTTGCCAGCATTTAGATCACTCATCGGGGGATCGCTCTCCCGACCAGCAGACAGATTCCCTAACATTTTTGGGCGATCAGAACTCCTGAAAACATACCCATATCTGCTGCCGTGCTCTGTTTCGGCATTTTTTATATCGACAATTTGGCTAGTCACGTATATCCGTCTTAAAGAGGTGAGCGCGATGCTGAAAATCCATCTCTGTATCACACTAAGTGTAGTTACAAGAGCGTTTCTACCAGGACACCGCTTTGGGAGCTAATTAAAGGAGGATTCTTCGGACAGTCATACTCAAAGCCTCGCCAGCCATTGAGCAATGTTATAGTTGATCCTGGCGAAGTTAAATCAAAGCCACTTCCGCTGTGTGCTTTACTAACCTCAAAAATATTGAGCGCAACAGCGAGTTATGCCACCACAGGCCTGTTTCAAATGGGGTTCAATTCGATCTTACCTGTTTTCTATGCGACACCAATTGAACTTGGTGGTCTTTCTCTTGACCCTCCTCGCATCGGTGCTTTACTTGCGGCATCAGGTATCATACAAGGCATATTCCAGCTACTTTTCTACGCTCGTTTAAATGATCGCTTCGGTGCAAGAGCTGTCCACATCACCGGCGTCAGCTCCGGGATACCCATCGTCATTTTATTTCCGGTGGCAAATGCTTTGGCTCGAGCCTATGGAATAGGCATGGCGGTGTGGCTGTGTGTTGTCGTCCAGCTTATGCTGAAGACTAGCTTGATCGTGTGCTTCCGTATGTTAATCCAGTAATTCCTGCGTTCTGTTGAACTGAGAAGAACCCATAGCCTGCATAACATTATTCGTTAGAGCAGCTGCTCCCAATCGTGCCTCGCTCGGAGCAACCAACGGAATTGCCCAGGTGGCTGTCGCGGTAGCAAGAATCATCGGCCCGGCGTCTGCAGCTTCGGTCTTCTCTTATTCGTTGCAGGAAGGGCATAATGCATGGTCGATATACTACTTCTTGACCGCACTTGTATCTCTCGCTGTAGGTACTGCTTTGTTGCTTCCCCGTGATCCTAGTGTATGGGAAGATTCCCAATAGTGATTGACCGCGTGTTATGATCTAGTGTAGGAGGTAGAACTGGCAAAACTTTAGGCTATGTAGACTAGTATGTGTACAACATTTCCGTACTCCCATGATAGGTTAGGGAGGGTCCTGTCTGCAGCAAACCTTCGTGCTGTTCTCTACAAATCCATCTGTAGGAAACTGGCTGTCTTCGCTTGGAAAATGATCGAGATCGCTTGATGATTTGAGAGCAAGCTGAATGCAGAAACAAAAGCCGTTCTAGTCTAACCAGAATGCGGATTCTCTGTCTAGTATATCAGCTAATGATGTGGGAAAGTTCCATCATATCATCGGCTTCAGTCGTCCACTGTTTGTCCTCGTGTTTTTATCCTCATGTTCAGCTTCGTTGACCAGGTGGAAACTGGAAAGCATCATGGACAAACATACCATCACTGAGATTATGACGCTGGCTGGCTGGCTGGCGGCAAATCCAAAACGTTCAATCCTCGAGATATAAACGAGGCTCTCGCTGTGCTGTCTCCGAGATCTGGTCTCGACATTTACTTCGGTTCCCCAGTGCTGTTTCTTATCTCGAAAAAGGAGTAGCTAGTCACCTGCGCATATGCTTCTCGACGACCGAAGATAGGTCGTGGGCATTCACCGGTTATCCATCGGAGCCCCTGCTGTTTTGCATTGCAGCGATTCTACTACATGGGACGTCCAGAAGCCTGGTAAACGCTTTGTAAGGCAAAGGTTGATGATGGGATGGTCGAAACAGGACAATGTGAGAGCTGCCCAGCAGACTTTTGCTGCTTCTTGCCAAGGACGTATATGCTCTCATTAATCTCTCCATAGACACGATCTCGGATGCACACTATAACGGAAGCGAGGATGCGAAACTGATACACTGCCAGAAAGTCTTCGTCGTCAATTTCCTGGAATACCTTTTTGGCGATGAGTTCCGGTCGAAGGCGGGTGAGAAGGCCAAGACAGCTTTCCAGCATGCCTACGTCAACTTTTCGCACTGGGTGCCCATGGAAATTTCATCTCGCCGGAAGATTCCAAGCTAACTGATGCTAAGTTGTCAAGGTAAGATTATATTTGTTGTCAAGCAATTCAATACCGCTGCACAGTGCCAGATGTGACTCCAAAGAGTGAACTTTACATCGTACAAGCGTGGTGCAACGCTGCCGTCTGCAGCCGCTTGTCGACAAGATGATTCCCATATATTTTGATGATCCCACCTTTAACTCTAATGATATTGACTGTGTCGCAGATGTTTATTTCAGATAGGCGGAGAAGAATGCCGATGAGCGAGAATTGAGGTTAAAACGTTCATCACGCGTACGCCGTAAAACAGATGGTTCCATACAATGCTTATCGGAGTTTCCCTGCATCGCTCTCGATGTGGACCCGAAGCTTCGCATTGCATTTCCTAAGGAGTCGATGCATTCCAAAATTGACCAGTGTCTGCGAATCTACGCGGCACCACATTTCCATTCTTACGTTACTATTTCAATGTCATGGAACTGCTGCGTGGGCTTGTCTCGAAGCACCATCGCAGATCACTGTTAAACATCTAAATGGACTTGTCAAATTTGGGAGCACTGCTACGTTACGCCACTCGCGGCGGGAGGCACAAGATTCGTAACCATAATGAAATGAAAAAGACTCGAGTGAAGAATTCCGTACTACATAGTCCCACAATATGTGGATATCATTCGTTGATTGAGCGTGGTCCAGTAGTCATCCAGGAAACTGAGTCTAGAAATCCTGACAGCAATGCCTCTGGCGCCGGTCCAAGGAGCTCTCGACGTTGGATCACCAGTTACTGTCACGAGTCTAGGAAGTGATTAATTGATTCCAGACACGCACGCCGTCACTGACGCAGCGCGTAAATGTGTAAATATACTAGTACATACTTTGCTGATCAATGGCTCTTTGAAATTATCCGCCAATCCGAAGGCACCAGCGTGATACTGCAAACTGAACGCTCTGGCTGTGTGATCACCGCAAGGGCCAGCCTGTTAGAGCAGTTCGCTGCATGAAGATAGGCTGGCAGTTGGTGTACAAGTGAGAAAGCTCGGTGGGCGTGCTAGTACATGTCAACATGATGTAATCTTATCATGATCAATTAGGTCAACACTAAACGCGTTGCTGCCCGCGTGTTTGATCCCAATTTTTCTACTAAAGCTCGCGTGTAGCCTTTGTAAACGACTTTCACGACCATTTATCCTTTGTCTCTTTTTCTTCATACTCCATAATATACCTGCACGAGGTCTGTATTTTATTGCTGATCTTTTAACATGAAAAAAAATGCTAATCTGATCAATATCATGGATGATGCACAGATGGATCTTCAATCACTTGCGAATTTGTTCGCGACAACTTACAATCCTGATCCTAATGTACAGAAGACTGGCGAACTCCAAATACGCAAGGTGATGTCTTGTTTCGTTAGACCTGCAATCATCGCGCTAATCGCCCGTGCAGATCGGTGCACAGGAGGGCATGCTTACTGCCCTTTTGCAGATCATCGCATCTGACGGCGTTGAATTGTATGTCTACTCTTAAGCTTCACGATACCCATTATAATAATTTTATGACAGAGCCACTCGCCAAGCTTGTAGTGTTTACCTCAAGAATCGGGTCCGTACCTCCTACATCCTTCCACCAAATCCGCGCCCAGACCACGTCCCAATTGCTCAATCCGACCGCACTGCACTAAAAGCCAACATTCTTCCCCTTCTTTCTGCTAGTCCAAGCCGTTCCGTCACCGTCCAGGTCGCAGCGACCCTCAAGGACCTTGTGGCAAATGACTTCCCTGATCGCTGGCCATCTCTTTTGGATGACGTGAAAAGGCTCTTGGGAAGTGGAGACGTGAGAGAAGTAGGAGCGGGTGTCGTAGCCGCCCTCGAATGCGTTAGAGCGTTCAGGTATGTATTTCATTGTGTTATCCTTCAGATTTCTCTAATAAACGCGTAGATTCCGCCAGAAAGCCGACGTCCTGCCAGGCATTATTGCCACCCTCTTCCCTACGCTCGTCACTATCGCTGATGGCATGCTCAATACCTCCCCGTCCCAACCTGCGTCCCAGGAGATCCCTGCCATGCTGCACCTCATTCTCAAGACGTACAAAACTGCGATTATTGTCAACCTTTCTCCACACCAGCAGAGCCAAGAATCACTCGTTCCTTGGGGGAGACTCTTGTTCCGCGTCGTGGAGATGATTGTCCCTGTGGAAGGCGTTCCAACTAACGAGGAAGATCGGGAGAGATGCGAATGGTGGAAAGCCAAGAAATGGGCGTATGGAATCCTTGGTCGACTGTTCCATCGGTGTGTATTTTCTTCGAATGTTCTATGCGTCTCTAAGAGCATCGTAGCTTCGGCAATCCCTCCCAGCTCCCGTCACCGATGCAGAAGGAGTATGGCGTATTTGCACAGAACTTTGTGACTGCCTTTGCTCCCGAAATCTTCAAGGTGTATCTCCACCAAGTCGAGCTATACGTTTCAGGACAGGCGTGGTTGGGCAAGAAATGCCAATACCAAATCTTCCAGTTTTTCACAGAATGGTTCGCATTGACCTTCAATCCCTCGGATTATGCTGATGCGTTTATCCACAGTATCAAGCCGAAATCGACGTGGATACTCCTGAAGCCCCATGTCGACAACCTCGTGGCTAATTTTGCATTTCCCCAGCTCACTTTCAATGCGTCCAAACAAGCCATGTGGGAGGCAGACCCCGTAGAATACGTCCGTGCTAGTGTCGGTGAGTTTACCTATCTCTCTCTCCTGTTATCCGTATCAGTATCTCACATGCCAAAGACGAGTACGAGAACTTCTCGTCCCCCGTAAGTGGCGCCACCTCGTTCCTTCTCTCCCTCGCAAGCAACCGCACAAAAACGTCCTTCCTTCCGATGCTCCAGTTCATTAACACTGTATTGCGCTCGTGCGTCCTTGTTACATCTACTACATCCATCAACTCACAAGAACACGATATAGCAATCCCACACCGGCTCAGCGCTTTGGCGCCCTTACGATGATGTCAGTCCTTGGCCCCTTCATCGTCCGCCATCCCGATGTCAAGGGAAGCATCGAACAGTTCATGGTACAGTACGTCCTGCCCGAGTTCACATCGCAGGAGCCGTACTTGCGGAGTGTCGTACGTCTATTTATCTCCGTCAACTTTCTTAAGCTGATGCGATTCAGGCATGTGAGGTGCTTGGTGTAGTGACCAAGGCCGGCATCGCCTGGGCTACCGAAGAGGTAGGCATATCTACTATAAGTGTTGTTTTCGTGCTAACGTCAATCCTGCATAGAACTTGAACAACCACTCCCGTGCTGTGGCGTTGGCCCTGGATGATCAGGAACTTCCGGTACGTGTGCAAGCTGCGTTGGCCATCACTGAGCTAGTTGTCATCCACGATTCTGGTGCGTTGGAAATTTTTTATTGCTCTATGCTGTGTCCAAGCTAACTTGGGTTCTTTAGTCAGGGACGCCGTCTCTCCGCAAGTAGGCAAGGTCGTGCAAGGTACGTCTCGTGTCTAACCTACTGATACACTCATTTATTTCGATGGTGGCTGTTGCAGATCTTCTCAAGCTCTCCGATGAGACGGACCTCGATATTCTGAATCACAGCATGGAAGCTATGGTGGACCGGTTCCAAAACGAGCTTATGCCCGTGGCTTCGCAGCTCACTGCACGCTTGGTGAGCGCCTTGTCCTCCAGTTACTACTATAATACGCTGACGGCATGTATGTAGTGCGAGTCTTACTTACGCCTTGCAAGAGAGGGTCTGGCACAGCAGAACGAAACAGTCCCGGACGGCATCGATGTGGAATCACTCGTGTCGGATGGCGACGACGATAAAGTATATGGCGCCATGGGGGTCGCCAAAACTATTGGAACTGTGCGTGTACTCTCGCTATCATGTTCGTCCAACGCGTCTGATAAAGCTGCGTAGGTGGTTTCATGCATTGACTCGTCGCCGGAGATTCTGTCGCAGGTGCAAGAGGTGATCATACCCATCATCCGGTTCACCCTTGAGAATAAGTTGATCGGTGCGTCTGTTCCTTTTTGCATGAAGGGCATCGCTGATTGTAGCGTTTGTAGATCTGTTTGATAATATGTATGACCTCGTAGATGCCCTTACCTTCCGTCTTCACGCAATATCACCGAACATGTGGCCAGTGTTCGAGTTGACTTATGACCTCTTCAAGAGCGATGCTGTTGATTTCCTTGATGGTACAGCCCACTACTTTCCGCGTATCTCTAGATTGTGTTACTAATGGAGGTGGTAATTTGCAGAAATGCTCCCCTCGCTGGACAACTTCGTGTCGTATGGTACCGATGTGCTGAAGGCACGCCCTGACTATAGGTCGAAGGTGTTGGACATGTACCGCACGGCTATGACAAGCCCACAGCTGGGTGATAACGATAAGATTAACGGATGCAAGCTGGCAGAGTCGATGCTTCTTAACTTGCACGGCCATGTGGACGACGTAAGTCTTTGTGTTCGTGATCCTCACCTGAGACACCTTCTCATCGTGCTTCTGCAGCAACTCCAAGACATCGTCACTATCGCCGCAGATCACATCGACGAAGGCGAGACTGCCTCATTTCGCCTTGCCAATCTCGAGATTCTGGTCAACACCGTCCTCTACAACGCCTCCGCGGCGCTTCATTTTATGGAGGCCTACAAGTCAGGATTCTCACGCACGTTTTTCGAGCGCTGGTTCGCAGCAATCAACAGCGACAATAAACTCCCACGCGTGCATGACAAGAAACTGAGTATTTTGGCGCTGTGTAAGTTACTGGAGATGGAGGCTGGCGCGATTCCAGAAGGATTGAGGGATGGATGGCCTGGGATTGTGGGCGGCGCTTTGAATATTTTCAAGGGGCTGCCTCAGGCTGTTGCGAGTGGGTTGCAGATCGTTAGTATGACTGGTAACCTGACTGATGGTGTGGTCTTGTAGAACGCAAGGTGTTGGAGGATGAGCTGGTTGAAGGGGACGATGATGAAGATGAGGACGAAACTAAATATCTCAATCTTGAGGGAGAAGAAGATGGTAAGCGTATATTGCTTTGTTGCATATTCCGACTCCTGACACTTCTGTTTAGAGGATGTTTGGGACGAAGATTCCGCGTATCTCGAGATTCTAGCGAAAGAGGTTCGTCACAATTCCATATTTGCAACCTACCGCTCACATAAATATCATAGGGTGCTCGTCTAAGAGAAAAATCTGAGAAAGCAGAAACAGGAGACGACGAGTCAGATATATCAGAAGAATCAGAGATCGAGGAAGAACTAGGGTTTTTCAGTCCGCTCGACAACATCAACCCATATGTCACCTTCAAGGAAGCATTACAGAGTGCGTAGTTCGTTCTTACTATCTTATACTGTTCCCTACTGACAATGACCGTTTTCATAGCATTCCAGAATCAAAACAGTGCTCTATACCAGGCAGCGACGACGATGCTCACAGTTGAACGGCAGACTGTGCTTATGGAGGTGGTGACGGTGGCGAACCAGGGTGATCATAATTAAGGTCTTTTCTAGTTATGGTGGTTGTATTGCTTCCGCTTGTTCGATGCGTTATTGACGTCTCGCGCTTTGGATATTATAAGACGATTGATTGTTTGCTCGTTGTGGTCTACAATAGGTTATCGACGTCAAGGGCACCGAGTTCCCTTTTTCCTTCATACCCAAAGGTCTTATGGTCCGCTCTGATAAAAATCACACCTTGAATTATAATGAAAGAAGTCATTGCTTTTTGGAGGCACTCGATTTAAGACATCAAGACCCGTCATGCCCTCTATAGTACAAAAAATGCGCTGCAAAATGGCCTAGAAACGAGTAAAACCATCAAGCTCGCTGTTGTGCACGACGAGCTCAAAGGGCGGACGTTGCCAGCGCCAGTTGCGGACGTTGTTAGCCGGCGGCATCTATATAACTACGGTTACTGTTGCCGAGCTTACAGGGCAGAATACTACTCTTTGCGGGTCGCTGAGATGCGAGTAGATGCATAAGGTCACCCTTGGCAGCACTTCAAAGAGGTTCACACGGTCTTTCAGACCCGGTTTCCATGTTATGGGAAACTAGGCTGAAAGTCTATCATCCCCAGGAGGCTTCTCCCTCATTTCCACAATAGGATCCTGGATATTTAGCTCAGGTTCACTCGGAGGTTCTGACGGAGGTTCTTGTGGTAAGTGTAGTACCTAGTTTGCACTCTTCCTCATCGCGTCGTGCGTTTGCTCCCTTCCTCATCACGCAGTGCTGTCCACCATGGCCCTCGTTCACTGCCAGGCACGATGGCCTTGTCAACTTGAATTTGGCATTAGTAGTACTATGCCGCCATTCAACTCCCGTTATGGAGGACAAGACTGGCACATCCTTCTAGATCTATTTTCTAGATTTCTGCAATGCAATTATCCTATCAGGACGGTCGCAGAGTACTCAGCAGCTATAATGGGACCGGATACTCTCGCATTGGGTGATACCAGAGCAGATTCTCACAGCAGCGTGCGATGATTCTCAGGTAGAGATGAAAGGCTGGTTCTTCATAAGGTGAAACCAAAGTACGCTTTCTAACTTTTATAGTATGTGGATTCTAACATCTTATTAGGTCTTAATGCACATGATTTCTTATGGTCCTGCTCAGCTCCAGTGAACTACGAGCAGATCGACAGATCTCGCGTACAGGCCACACGCTCTGGTACAGAAAGCACTTCACAATTTCACTTGCTTAACGTCAGGGAACTTTTCAATAACAATTCAATTGTCATTCGAAAATAAGGGCAAAGGAAAGTACGATCTTTGAAATGATAGGCTCGATAATGTTGGTCATTTTAATTTTAATTCATGCGTAATTAACGTGGAAGATCCTAGCACGTCATCAAACGCTGGCCAACTATGAATGTACCGTAAATCATAACGATGAAGCTTTTGTGTAGGACTCACTCGTGTCAGTCGTTGAGCAGTTACCATGCAATTTGTCACAGCTGATTTATCGAACTCTTTATTTGTCGTCAGGTCTTAGTTCCATACCGAATATCGCACGCTGTATCGTGGCGTACCGTATCTTGAAGATATCGAAAATCTGACCTAAGAAGGTCGCGATTGTTCAGGGAAGAGGCCGAGCGGACCTGCTAAGCTGTATAAAAACCCTCTTGGATTTTCAGTGGTGCATCGACAAAGTAGTCACTTCTCTTACTATCCCTGAACATGCGACTCTCTGCACGCTTTATTGCGCTTATACCTCTCGCCATCCTTGCTGTGGCATCACCCACGCCAGTGAGACGTTATAGTGAGTATTCATGATCATCAGCATTATCATATCCACTCAGATGCCACAATGTATCACTCAGCCAAGCGAGGGGCCCTCGAGACCAATCTCGTTGGAGACGTTCCTGAATGTGGGACACACTCATCTGCAATCTACTCATTTATAGATCAACCCTTTTGCAGTAAAGCTCGAGACCAACCTCGTGGGATATCCTAACTATGGCGGCAGCGGTACTGGAGGTGGGACACACTCATCTGCCATCTACTCGTTTATAGATTAACCCTCTTGCAGCAAAGAAGCGCGAGCCAGAGTCAGAATACACCAAGAGGGGGGATCCGGACGACGGTGATGTCGCTGTGGCTGCAAAGAGGGGCGAGGGCGACGATGGTGATGTCGCCAAGGCTGCTAAGAGGGGCGAGGGCGACGACAGTGATGTCGCTGTGGCTGCAAAGAGGGGCGAGGGCGACGACGGTGATGTCGCTGTGGCTGCAAAGAGGGGCGAGGGCGACGACGGTGATGTCGCCAAGGCTGCTAAGAGGGGTGAGGGCGACAACGGTGATGTCGCTGTGGCTGCAAAGAGGGGAGATCCGGACGACGGTGATGTCGCCGTCGCTGCCTAGATGTGATGGCTGGCATGACCGTTTTGTAAGTTTCAGTGTTTTCTGTTGAAATTATCACGGGCACTCTACTCAGTATTTCATGCTTGCTCATTGTTGCAAAGTCTCCTTAAAATTTTCCAAAATCTAACTACTGAGCTGGTATTTGGTTACTTGCACGAGGTACACTACTTTGTGCTGCTATCTTAAGTACGCTAGACCCCAACCTACCATCACCTCTTCAGTACTGATGCTATGTTCTCTTCCTTGATGGAGAGCCACAACAGGACTGCAGGAACGACTTAATTTGAACAAGGCTGGTGACCCACATAAGAACTTAACGTAGCTCGATGAAGAACATGACTTTTACGATACACTTTGTATCAATCTATGCGGTAATCCACTGCCAGTGCACTCAAGGATTGGTGCTAAAAAGCAATGACCAAGCGAGAACGTACCTGTCATGACGCTTTGCTACCAGACCGTCTACCAATGACGTATGTCGCAAGCGTTCAACTTGAAGTTGTTGGCAAAATGCTGCTGTGTTGCCAATTTGGGAGAAATTAGTTTGAATTTTGCCAGGCGAGATACCACGGCCAGAACCTGCCAAGAATCAGTGGGAAGACGAATATCTGAGGACAGGGGATGATCAGGACAAAGAAAGAACTTCCTATAGGTGGCCGCTGCCTGCTCAGGATTACTGTAACGGTGTAACCAATGCAGGGTGTTGAGCGTAAGAGAACACATGATAGGCTGCAGGATGGCTCTATGATCGTCATAGGGCTATCTATATCAATATTCATATTCAGTATGACGCTGATCGTACATTTCTCGGTGCGCGGGAACTTCGAAGTGTTCGTTTTCTCACGATTGCTCACTTCAAGTTCAAACTTCAATGCCACCTGGGACGAATGAAAGTCCCACTCACAAGTTCTTGTTGATCAGACTGATCAGCGGTCAGCTCTGCACCGCATCAATCACAAGGTGTCCAATAAAATCGTGGCTTGTAAAATATCAACCATCCTCTGGTCCGAAGCATCGAGCACCATGAATCTACAAATTCTTTGTTTCTCTTCGACAAGATCCTCAACTTACCTCTGCCTTGAGGTCCGGGAACCACCTTGTAAGATACAATACTATGTTAGTGACGCGGAAGTGCCTTTCCCGCAGCCAACTTGTAGAGCCTCAGCCCTCGGGATCTCCATCATTATCCGAGTCTGTCTTGCCAAGTCAATCGCCCAAATATTCGGAATGGGGCTCTTCATCCTTGGGACCCGAAGAGGGGATATTGTACATTTGCATGCAATGAAGGCGAGTCTGGCGGGGAAGCCGGCCATGAGTAGAGAGCACTTAGAGGTGCTATAGCACTGCTCCCTCAAGCTTACTCGTGTAAGAAGTTCACCGTTGTGAACCCTCGTCAGGTCTCAACCTGATATGTTCCACCCAGTTACCATGACACCTTGCGCCAGTGGAGAGTGAGAGTACCATTCTTGCTAACACCTACTGCTGTGCTCATGCGGATTCCCGCGCTTTCGCAGACGCGGACGCGGACGCTTGCACTGATGCAGATGCCCGCATGTACTCAGATGCCTGCACTGATGCAGGTGCCCGCACTGACAAATGCCCTCACTTGTACTCCGATGCTCACGCGGACGCCTTCTTACTACTTTTGTTACTCACCGTCTCCTCATCTAGCCTCACCTCGATGCGTCGCTTTACGGCTCCTACAATTTGGGGGTCCGAGGTTCATTTCGCTGCGTCGCATTCGCTCCTGCTGATGTGGGAATCGCAACTCGCCTCGGTTCACTTTTGCACAGGTCGGGGCCAATATCGGGGCAATGTTACGCCTGTGGGGCTTCTTCCCGAAAGAAATACCTGCTTGCAATCAACCATACATTTTTACTCGTTCTCACTACTCACACAAGCACAACAGCGCCCATAGAATTACGTCTGCATGGGGCGCAACCCCAAGATGATACTCAGCCGAATCAATTGAACGGTATACGTAAATCTTGTTGTCATCCCTAAGAGGACACATTAGTAAAACGGAAGTTTTGAAACACAAAAGTAGATGGGGGTATTACTGCAAACGGTGCGTCCGATAGTATGGCTCAATAATGCATCTTAACAGATGAAAATCTTCCTAGAAAACTGATGAGCTGTCTCACGGACATTTCAAAAATGCTATCTATGTTCGATCAAAGACTAGACCAAAGTAATAGGTACACATGCAATAATAGAAAGGTGCATCAACGGACCGCTGGAACGTTGATACTTTTGACGGTGGGCGTTGATTGTTCATACAGGATGGAGTCGTAAATATTTCACGTCGAGTCTTTGTTGGAAGGAAGCAACGTTCCTTTCTTTATAGGTCCGAGCATGAACTGGCGAGTTATCAAGTTGATGGAGGAACGCTGATGACATGAGGAACGTGACAAGTACAATGTGTACCACAACATCGATCGGTGGTCGCAAAGTTTCCGATAAACGTTAACGGCTAGATCGCACCAATCGAAATTCGAATTCGAAGAAAGACGTTGATCGATCTGATCCCCAAAAAACATAACTGTAGTTCGGCACACCAGTCGAGCGCCAATGACATCATGGTACCTCGTTACTGGACATGAAGGCATGATATTTCATATCTTCTTCGAACACCAGATGCTCCACGTAATTGAAATAGTCAGCGGTCCCCGTGGTGTTTAATGGGCGCAGATCTACCGTGATCCAGTGAATCCGGGAAGGCATCGATGAACACCGTGACGAAATAGGGGGGCCGAGACCATGATCTGCGATAATGATCACGCGCGTTCGACACGAGGGAAAGGTATTGATTTCATTTCCTTGGTATGTGAGCCGAGATGTCTGCGACTGGATATTACAAAGCTGCAAAAGAATGGAATAGCACGCCCCCCGACAGGAGCAATAATACACCACGGTCATCTAGAACGGTGTGGATTAGAGGAACGCCAATTTACAATCGGCAAGCGTACGCCTAGGTTCGTGGGTGTCCACAAACTTGGGAACGAGCATGTGAAACACTCGAAGTAGACTGATTCGGACTTCTGTGGCACTCAAGTGTCGAGACGCTTGTACGGTGCAAAGGTGCTCATCAATCACCTGTGGTCCTTGATCAAGAAACAAAAGGTCAATTAAAAAGTGGAACATACTTACACAATATCATTAGGCATTCGCGCTATTGTTCAGATCTTGACACAGCGCTTGGGCCACAACATCGGCGAAAGCGTTGTTCGTGCCACAGCCTGTCTTCCACAACACTTTAACTCCTGAAACCTATATAAGCTAGAGCGGCGGCGCTGACAGCGTACCAGACTAACCGTCAGCATTTGCCTATTAATATGTCACGCCTCCAATCTCTATCGCCACCGTCTCCTTCGGGCAACTACTGGATACCATCTAGCGCAGATGTCTACACGATGTTTGAGAATTTTGACACCGAGCGGCGGTACAGCATCACCGAAAGCCAATCAGCAGATGCACTCACATCCTCTTTTGACATCTTGACGCCTCCACAAACCCGAACAAGCGCAAAAATACGCCCAGGGACGTTCATCGTGTTTGCGTTGTCAACAGCAGAGCTCGCGCAAGAATATCCAGAGGACTCCGAGGTATACCGAAAAATCTGCCAGTATACCCCTGGGCGGTATCTCGGGCTTGTAACTTCCGCATTCGTGAGATGGAATGAAGACGACGACAGCACGGTCGAAGAAGTGATCGTTCACTTTGTATCCAAAGATACGCCACAGCCCTCAGAGGTTGCAAACCACTGCATCCCCATTTTTCCTGTCAGCAGCACCGAACCGATGGACAGCTCTGCGCTCCACACGAGCATCTTGTTCCCCTGGATTGACCACAAGCAGTGGACGACATTTGGGGTTCGCCTTTGCATCCGCCAGACGAACCCGTCGGCGCTGGTATTCGAACTTCGTAACGAAGATCTTGAGCTCTTCGAGAATAAGGCAGGACAGGATGATAGCCGATTGGAATCTCTCCATACGATATTGGACGATGAAGCCAAAGCCACACTGGGAAGGCTTTTGGTGGCACCTTTCGCTTTTCCGGCTGAGATTTGGTTCGACATCAGAAACCATCCGGACATAAAGGAACCTTTGAGTTTCGTAGGAGATATCGACTCTCTTGAAAGGTGACTCATCTAGCCATGACATTGATCAGTTCCTGGTTCTGACTAAACGATAATTTTTAGTATCATCGCGGGACGCACGCCAAGAGATCACGAATCCAGTGCTCTTGACGAGTAATAGTTTGAACCGGCGGGTGGAGATCAATCGATCATATGCTACATGTACTAAGTTTGATACGCAAATCACGATTTATAAAAAGTTGACATTAGTAAAGGCTGACGGAGGTGCTAAGGCTTTAGTGTAAATGGCATAGCATCTAATCGTAGTTGATCCCGCAAATACCGAAAGTGTGCATGCCACTATCTGCGCCGGCCTGGTGCGGTGGTCGTGCGCATTCGTGAACGGTTAGGCTTGCGACTGGGCTGGCCTCGATCTTCGATCATTGATTCCTGCGTGATCTTGCTAATATCTGCGTCCCCAGGTGCAGATGATGATTGCCATCCTGGAAATTTCCTTCGCGAGGCATTGCTGCCGACTTCAAGATACTCCTCCCTTGTAACAACGTGTGCTGAGAATGCAGGATCATTCACAAAAGCAATTGCGGAGCGATAAGCTTCGGTTATAGCACTGATATTCTGTCACATTGGGTATAGCAATGATCAAAGAATGTTAGACGCACTCTTCCGACCGGTATATCTGCAGATCATATTCGACCGGGGTAAGTGACAACAGTTCGGATGATCTGCGGGCAGTGATTATTTGATATGACATGACATAAAAAAACCTTACAGTCGCTCGTAAAATCCTGGGAAGTTGGTACTACCACCGATCAAACCAATATTTGCCCAAAACATGCCCCGAAGGTCATGCGGAAGGAGCGCGATAGACGCAGCCACGGTTGCTGCCAGCCCTGACTGCTCTAAGCCTAGATGGATGTACTTCATACGGCCGTGCAGTGTATGAGTAATTGAAACAGACCGATGTCATCGGGACGGAACAACAACTCGGGAATTGTAAATCGCTCGTTTTCCATGTGAAGAACTTGGTCAGTGGTCGATAACTCCTCGTTGGGAAGTCTGATGCGGCCAGGCCTATTGATGGAGAAATTTGGCAGTACATATTCCCGAACTATGCTATTCTTTTTAGGATTCGAGCTTTCAGGGGTTAGGTAATTGCGCTATCGCCAAACGGACATGATCTTACCGACAGGTCTCCAGGTCTTCGAAGAATCCTGTAGACACATAACAACATGTCTCCTTGGCGTGATTCATGATGTAAGTTTCATCCATCATATTCCACTGGCGATATGAGACAAGTTCTTTCAGTTGGTTAGTTAGTAACTTGCCGCCTACATCGAGCCTAACCATATAAGCGGTAATCTTCTAGTCGATTTATATAACTCACCTCTTCACGGCATACCATTGTATTTGATTGTTGATGATAGGTACTACATGCGTGAAGCTGAACCCCGAATCGATAACAACAAGGCACTCGGGTGGCGATGGCCCGCCCGCTTGAAAGAGATGGCCAAAGGGGATCGTTGCAGCCGCTTATGACAATAATAAAAAAGCTGAGTGATGCGAAGAGGGTCGGAACGATGTCACTTACGTGTACATCTGTGATAAGAATAAAATTCGTATTCCTCAAAAACAAACTGGTCGTAAACATCTTGAATATTTGGCAGATTGAAGTACGGTTCTGTGATGAGCAACGAGGACTCGGCGGTGCCCACCTAGGTGCCTAGTCAGCGTGTCATCCAACCAGAACCAGAGGTACGCACGTTCAGAACCTCGGACGAGAATACGCCGTCCCAAACAGCTTTTTGTGCATCCCAGTCCACCAGATAACCCTGCAGTGCTTCCACAGATAATGACAAATTTGTATAGAAGAACGACATTTTGATCACGAACCTTTTCGAAAGGCAGACGGTAATGAAGAGCAGAATAATCCCGACATCGTTCCAACTGATGACCAAAATACGTTGTTTTATCACCTTTTGAGCGCACGATGGCATTCGGGATCAATCTCGAGTTTCCTCTAGCGTCAAGTAGTTCTCAAAAGTAGGCACTCTTACTTGGGCTGGTCGTCATCATCTCCCTCGGGTCCTCTGGCTAAACCAGCCTTGATTGAAGAGGCACCATTATCCAATATGACCGTGGTCTGAGGCTGCATAAGATTCACGGCGGGGTGAAAGATCCTGCGACTCGAGTCGTCAAGGTGTACTGCAGGGGCCAACGGCGATCAAAACTTTTTGGGCCCGCGTGGACGTCAAGTGCACGTGAGAACGGTACGAGCTCTCGCTGAAGAGACCTCCGTGAGAATCACCATCATTCTTCATCGATCTCGTCACTTTGCGCATTCTCTCTGCCAAATTCTCAAGCTGAGGAACGCCTGAATCATCACCAGTGAGAACAGCCGACGTTCAAAGTCACTATCGACTTTCCCTACGTGACACATCGTTCACAGGATCCATCGTAAACCTAGACTCCATAACATCATTTAATATCTGCGAGTAACGCGCTGCGAACCCATTTTTGATGCTGAAGCGATAATCGCAGTCATGCGACATTGCACCTTATTTCTGATCTCTTGATCTGCGCCTGAAATAACTAACCATCAAGAATGTGCGTTGGTTTTTACACGCTCGAGCACCCGGAATATGCCCTGTACGTCCCGCCCTTCTATCTTATACGTTATCATGACACGACAATGACTACGCGGCAAATTAAGTGTACTTTGCAGTAACCGTGACGAATACCTCGAACGACCCACCGAATTCGCTTGCTTTCATTCATTCGATAAGCCAAAGGAGCATAGCCTTTCAGAGGGAAATATCCTCTCTGGCATTGACGTTCGTGCCGGTGGAACCTGGTTGGGTGTCAATCGGTCCGGAAGACTTGCCTTTTTGTCCGTTCCCGCTTCATCAGGTTGCACGCCCCTGACAACATTTTTTCTCACAGAACGAACATCACAGAAGAGTACAAGACGTATGGTTCTTCCAGGGGCGACCTCGTTGCCAATTTTCTTTCGTCCAATTCAGAAGAGGACGTACACAATCTTATCCCTCCCGATGCTAAATATGCAGGCTTTAATTTATTACTCTTGACACCATCTACCCGTGGCGAACACGCCTTGACGTTCGATGGAACGTATGTCACCAACCATGGTGGAGGAGGAACGCTCGTTGTCCGTCCGTTGACTGATGCCGAGAGAAGATGTGGAGGGTTGTCAAACGGAATTGATGGTAAAGGTGCTGAATTGTGGCCAAAAGTCCAACACGGGCTTCATTTGTTCAAATCAATCATCAAGGCGGTCTCGCCGACCACGCCGGAGAAGGAACTAGCCGACAATCTGTTTGAGCTATTGACGTGGGTATAAGCACGCGACAAGTCTAGCCCTTCCGCACTTACTTTGGTAAAATTTCCCAGTTGGAAGTCTTCGCAGCCGCCAAGCGCACGCTCAGAGCTGAGGAATACAGTCCAGGTGGAACCATTTATAATACAAGGGTCGCAAGGATTCTATGGAACGCGTCTTTCGACGGTGATACTTGTGAAAAGAACCGGGGAAGTGTTGTTTATCGAAAGAGATAGATGGAAGGTCGTTGATGCCAAGCCTGTACTGTCAGATCAGTCCTCGCAGCGTGAATTCCGTTTTGTATTGGAGCCGGTTCATTAATGATGTCTATGTAGTTCGCCGCACGTTGTATGATGATAGTACAGGGCATGTAATATACAAGTGCTGTAGTTTTTTTACTACTCTAAGGCACAAGAGACTAAAGGCATCATCATGGCATCATCATAGCATCGTCATAGCCAGCATGACGAAGTAAATATATTTGAAAGGGGCTGGTAGGAGTGGCTCACGATGGAGCGGATGCCCGCTCATGTGATGATATTACTATACAGACCCTGTTCAGTTGGGGAAACGGGGAAGTATGGATTATATCTCGAAGAAGCCATGGCATTCCACTCTGATACAGAAGCTGATGAGGATCCGTGGAACGGGGTACTTGAGGACGAATGCGACGACAAAATGTCGCTTTCGGTAGGTGTGGGAAGGGTTCCATATGGTGATCCCGATGCCTCATCCGGATCATTACCACTAGTTCTCACCACAAACAAATTAGTTAATATGAACACGAGGTCGCCGCGAGGCAAGGCAGGGACAACACACCGCATGAGATCATGCAATTCAATGATGCGCCTGAACAGCTGGCACTGGGTGTTCTCGGGATGCTGAGCATACTGCCTTAAGGAGTTCAGTGTACTTTGTAGTTGATGACTCAGAGATATGAGGGCATGACCGGTGGCAGGGTTTGTTCGGCACGAACAAAAAGAATGCGAGACGGGGGAGTCAGAGAAATGATTGCCAAAAACTTTATCTTGTTCGGCGGAGTTCATCGGATAGACGTGACCGTTTTCTTGAAACGAGGAGTCGGTATGGTGATGGCTATACGTCATGTTCTGATTGGATGTGGGGGATGAGTACGGCATGGAGCGCCCATTACTAGGCAAGCTGTTGCTGTAATGATGACCGTTTTGACGCTCAAATGGTGGCGATGAAGAGTTATCTGAATGAAATGCGGAGTAGGAAGCCGGAGGGGAAGGTGTAAAGCGATACAGATGGGGCTGGGAGATGTCTGTAACGGGTTCAATTTTGATGGGCGCACCAGCGGCAGAAACCAAGCCCCGGGGTTCTTGGTTGGTGCGCTCTAGTACGTCGTCAGACCGACCACGCCGTCTGAGTTGCATGTTGTTCTTGGCAGCTCGTGAATGCCATCTTTCAGATGGATCTCCGTCTCGGAAATTGGCATCAGCCCAACGAGGATGAGGTTTGCCTGCCGTAAAGGAGAGAGGTAAGAGTGCTGCAATGGGATTGGAGTGAGTGATACGGACCACGCAACTCCCTCACGAGACTTTCGAGTTCTGCGATTCTGTTCCTCAAACGAGTAGCTTCATCGATCGTGGGATCATCCCTGAGTTATATGAGATAAGCTCAAAGTGGTAGGACGCCACCAAAAAAACACAAACCTGAGTGCTGGGTCATCGATCTCATAGACACAAAGGCCAGTCTGAAAAAACGAGGAATTAATATGTAATAAGAGAGGCGAAAAGGAAGGAGTGTACTAAGCCGAGTTGTATGCATCGCTGGCATGGACGTTTTCTATCACACTAGTTGCGCGTCAAAGATGGGTACGGGTTTGAGAGAGAAAGGGAGTGAACCTTGCGCTTTGAGGTATGACAATTAAGACATGACTGAGTTGTTCTATTGCGTCTTCTCTTGCGGTGGTCAGTATCGACAGTGAATTCGAGATCCATGATTTCGCCTTTTAGCTGTAGTGGTTGTTGAAAGGAATCAGAGGACATTCAAGAGGCGAGGAAGGAACGAGCTGAAACGAGATTAAGAGAATAAAGCTAGTGTTACTTATGTGTTGACGGGGCATTAAGTAACAGACCATAAGAGATCTTTTGAGATCCAGATCACCTCGGGCTGATGTAGACTTCTTCGCAAAAAGTGGACTCTGTGGGATCCAGCCCTGTACAAGGTTGCCTTCCAGTGACATAAATACAACGTGTGAGCGCAGACCTGGATTACCTAATTCGGACACATCTCCTTCCTACTCAGCCACCGCGCACTAGAGAGTCTAAATGCAAAAGCAGTGTGACCTCGGAAATCCCATCAGAAAAGTTAAATCTCAGCGAACACCGCCGCGACATCCACCTATAGTTTAGTTACTAGTTCACCGTTTACCTGAACTTTACTATCTCGCGTTTCACGGATCACCCGACGTCATTTCTCGCCTGAGAATAACGGGGGAATTTTGAGGTCCCAATAACGTCAACCGTGCGTTCACCTCTGCTCCAGTATCCCCTATCACAAGACGGACAGCGCTATGCTTACGTCTTGGCTCGGAGAGGGCATTGTCTTGTCAAGATCGGGGGAATCCATAAAGGATCCGCTATAGTCGGCAAGGACAGTCTTGATCTGAGTTGAGTTTGAACTACGAACCTTCCGCATTTTTGGCTCTGATCTTCCTTTTCGAATATATGGTCAGATTCCAATCAGGTATTTCTACTCAACGACAGTCAAACCGAACAGGGCCACCACAAGCCACTATTACCTCGATGGGCATCACTACTAATGTCTGCCAGATTGGAAAAACCTAGGCAAAATATTCATCACTGAGAACCAAGTCTGGAGAACACCGAATTCGATTTGTTGTGCCCGTCACGGAATATCCCGATGTCACGTATTCAGTCGTCCACAAGGCACTTTCCGAGACCCCCGCTTGAAATGAATACCACCGCAGTATCAGTACTTTCTCGGGCACATGGGCTCTAGGTTCTGCTCATAAACGTCGTTAACAACTTCGAGGTAGAGGTTCCTTAATGATCCTTGATGACTTTGGTAAAATCCCGCGACTGTACTAGGACCCCAGATCTAGATGACCTCCATGTCCATTTCAAAATCTACATCGGTCCGGATACAGGCGGTTGCCCTCTACTTGCTTCTCTCCTCAAGCTTCAGAGTCCGACCACGGAGGACAACAGACCACTTAGCAAAAGTCCTTTAGTCACTTACAACGCTTGCTGATTAGTGCACAGAAGCCTCGACTGACCGTGAGCGCGCACTCTGGTCCTACGATGAAGCTACTGACCATGCCGACATTCTTGCGAATCACGCCAACCATGACTTCGAATCCGTGGCTCTAGCGTTTGGATAAACTTATTGGCATTGTGGAGGTGCGTAATCAACTATAGGGTACCAAGCTAACATGGTCCGATCAGGAGTCCCCATCTGTACGACGTGGCGTCAGCTAACTCGTAACTTACTGAAGGAGCAGCAAGAACACGCCGTTCGCAAGTCGAACGAGCAGCTCGGGATGGAAACAAATCGCCACCCCCTTAGTAGAAATTCCGCTAATGCAGCCGACCGCTGCTGGACCCTTCCTTGCCTTTCTTGGTCACTCCTCCCAGTTCTCATCGACCATCGGCGACTTTGGCATCGTACATCCCCTCTCAGGATTTTCGAGTCAGTATATTCCTCAACATGATGTGATCAAATCGTATCGTATTTGGTTGTAGCCCCCCAAGAGGGGAAAGGCACGACAGGTAAGTACGGTGCTATTGCCAGCACTGACGCCATTGCTGCCCCCTCCAATCTTTCAAAAACTTACAAGTAACAATTCTGCGAGGGATTTCGATCGATTCCCGCGGCGACCGCATTCTATTGTTATCAACGCGCACTTCTACGGCTAAACAACTTCTATTCATGCTGACTATTGTCCACCCCGGGTATCAACAGTCCCGCTACTGATCACTGGACGGACTCTTGACAGGCGCAATACCAGATTATCACACTAGAAGATAACGGGTAAAATAGAGACCACTTAAGGGGACAGTTGTCTACGCTCATCGCAAGAAGCCTCCCGTGGAGTGAAAAGGTTTCCTTTGTATCAAGACCCAAAAATCTGGCGGGATATGATCCCCTGAACGAATCCGCACCGGACTTTCCAGAAACGGGCCCGTGCTCCGGGATCAAGGTTCTACGGGCATTGTCCGGGGTCCTTGCCACGCACCTCCACAGGTGCTTCAGGGACGTCAATGGCGTGAGATCGCCAAAATGACGCTGGCACATTCAGGTACCTCGTTCCTGCGCCGAGGATCGTCAGGAGGAAATCCGAGGACAGCATTCGATCACCGGTTACGTGGAAAGTTCACCAGCGGCTACTAGCTCACCTTGTATTGGTACTTCTAGAAATTCGAGAAGGTGCTTTGTACAAAATGAAACGGAGACCATCAGTCAAGATGTGCAGGGACGCTAGTACTATTGCCCAGTGAGAGAAGAAGACGGAAGGAAAAGCTCAACCGTTTTACCAGACTGATGCGGATCGACAATCAATTGCTGTCTAAAAGTCTTGGCAAAACCTCAACCCTACGACGATCGAATGTTTAATTTTGCTACCAAGTGGGAAGCCCACGGAGAATCAACAAAAAAGCACTCATCGTCCCGTCGGACGCTAGTACGCACAGACTGGTGGACAGATAAGCACCGCCTAAATTGAATCCTACGGTAAACTTGTCGCTAGCTGAGATAGTTGCGCCATTGTTCATATGATCATGATGCTCCAAATGCTTCAAGTTGTATTACGAAGACCGGAAGGTTTACATAACCAGTTTCGGTACTCCTAATCCATGCATTTAACCGCCGTCGCGTCAAAAATGTCTGAGAATAAATCAGGAATAGCCAAGATGGACTAAATGTTCCGGCACGGATGGCAACATTGTTTGATACCACCGAAGCGAAGCACTCGGAGAAGAGACCTCTCACCGATGGTATCAAATAGTGTCCATTGCTATTGGTTCTGACATTAATGTGTCATGAAAGTGTGTCATGGAACAGATATTCATCAGACTTCTCTGTTCGCCATCCCGCTTACGAAACGGAGGTATCGAACCTCGCAAGGGCCTCGTCCCTCGAAACGAACTGGGGATGCCCCACAACATGTGGAGCAGAAGGCCGCAGAGGTCAAAGAACTTGAAGCCATGCATACTACGTTCGAAGTTCGTACAGCTCGCGAAATGAAACGAGGAGCATCCGAACGATGGTCGCCCCGGTAAGCCCGGCCGAAGATCCGGGTGGGGGCAACTGCTGGCACAGCGTGATGCCGTCGGAGTATTCAGTTGACATGACTGATGAGAAAATGAGGGTGAAATGAATTAATCTCGACAGATATGGATAAAAGTGAAGGCGCTGAAGAATGGGGGAGGGGCCAGCTCTCGACGGTGATTCAATAGGGTCTCTCATCGATGTGCTTCGACCACATGGCTTGTCTGCTGATGTCGGGGACGTATATGGTTGACAATTGAAACGCAAGTGTACTGACCGGAAGAGGGGTGATATAATTGAAAAATGCCGACGGTTCGAATTGGGGTTCAATGTTTGAAAATGCACCTTCGACTTATGGCAAGCGATCAATCGCTGATCAAAGAATATTCCGTTAGCATTTACTTGATTACAACAGGACAGGACAGAGCAGGACATTACTACCTATCACAGCCCCCTTTCATTACTAGTCAACGCGCACGTGCACGCGATATTTAGATTTGCGAGATGATTCGGTGGTTGGTTGGTTGGTTGGCAGCAGCAAATCGAGGCAGGTTGATGTCGCAGAACAAGCTAGAATGCGCACTCGACTGACCTGACTTTCCATGAATCAAAGCGCCTGCCGCGGCGGTCGCAAGGTTCGAGAACTCTCGCCAAGTATTTGTCCGCTGAGTTCAGGCCGCCATCAGTACCTGGCCTTGACCGGTCGACTGATGATTATGTTCTGGTGCCTTTTTTTTCAAATGTTCGATTGATTAATCAATGATGGACGACCGACATTCCATATATCGTGGGCAGCGACCATGGAAGCCTAGGAAAATGATAAATTAGTTCCCGTATCGACCGCAATTGCATATGCTCGTCATTCCGCCTACGCACTGGATACGTGAGATCCTTCCTGTGTTCGCCGCGACTTGATACGCCCAAGGCTATGCCATCTGACACTTGCGTCAAAAAAGGGATGACTGCCTTCTTTTTCTATGGTTGGTTATAGTAGAGTATAATAAAACTTGAGGGTTGTAACTTGCAATCACTCAGCGGTTCTGTTCGGAATTTGGTTCCATGGAAAGCGAAATTCCATCAAAACTGATCCTTATTGGTAACATTGCTCACGTGTCACTGAAATGAAACGAGCAGCAGGGCAGGCCAAGCCTTACAGCTAGCTCGTGCGTGCATTCAAACCATCATCTACATTGCGATGGCTCACGAAGCCGAGAATACATCGCCCACGTCTCAAGTGGAAGAATCAGATCCCGACGCGTTGCTCTCACCGCCTCCCGATGCTAGGCCGGAACCCGGGCTCAATGGTAAACCCGTTCGCTGTGAGTGGCTCTGTTTTTTTGCGGTAACTCACAATCTGAGCGTTCAACTCCATAGGGTATGATGTGAGTGGACGAATTTAGGATAGTTAAATTTAAAGGTTGAGTGGGAATCATAACATATAGGCGGATAGGACAGAGTCATATACGCGAATTGCGCCTTTCCAAGAGTTGCATGATACATCTATAGAGTGAGTAGTTGTACGCATTATGTTAGTCTTTCGTGCTCACAGCCCTCAGGTTTTTCTATAAACCAATTACGCTAACTGCACTCGGCTTTGGCCTGGCTGCATTGAGCTATGTAGCTATGACCCAGGACGTTTTGGAAGAAGGCCGGGACAAACGGCGTGTGTGCGTTCGAACGGTGTATTTGTGTGGAATCTCATAGTAACCACCAACATTCTTCAACAGGGGCGCCTATGCTGCAGTAGTCTCATTCCTCATGTTCTCGATGATCCAATTCCGGGATGGACCATTCATTCGTCCCCACCCCGCATTTTGGCGTGCGATACTTGGGATCAATTTACTTTACGAGCTTGCTCTCGTCTTCCTGCTATTCCAAGATCTGAACTCTGCGCGAGGAATGATGACCCTTTTGGATCCTTCACTAAACCGGCCTTTACCTGAGAAGAGCTATGCGGAACACTGCGAATTGACGCCGCAGAATATATGGGTGAGATATTTTTACCGTCGCTACATAGTTCAGTGATACTGATGAGTCTATAGGATTCAATCGATATATTTTGTCTAGCGCATGCTCTGGGCTGGTTCGGCAAGGCCATGATACTGCGCGACTATTGGTTTTGTTGGGTATTCCTAATTTATCTTCTTTTTGATACCGATCTACATCTCAGCCTCAGATTCTGAGCATTGCATTTGAGTTCGCAGAGTATAGCCTACAACATCAACTTGCGAACTTTGCCGAGGTATGCCGCCAAATCTACCACATGACAATTAGCATTGATTTAAAAAAAACTCGTCGACTGACAGTGTTGGTGGGACCATGTACGCCATCATCGTCTTGACCTGACACTTGATAATTTTGCTTCCGCAGTGGATACTTGATGTTCTAGTCTGCAACTGGTTAGGAACTTATCTGGGTGAGTATCAGGAATCCCGGGTGTGAAATGTATAGAATGCTAATACGACATAATAGGCATGAAGACTTGTCAATATTTGGAAGTGAAGGTGAGCAACCACCTCGTCTGTGGGTGCTATAAACACATATGTTTCAGCCCTACGAGTGGCGCGGTCTACGGCAAACTAGGGGATTGCGGTCAAAGGCTCGCCGGGTGCTCAGCCAGTTCTCCCCACATGACTGGACGGCATTCAAATGGGAGGGGACTGCATCATTCTTGCACTATCTGATAGTCGTATTGCTCCTAGCAGTCTTCCTTGCTGCGGAGTTGAATCCATTCTATCTCAAGGTCAGCACACTGATGTGCCCGTTGCCGTGGTTGCGATTCTCACGGAAATCGTAGAGTCTCCTTTGGATGGAGCCTGATCATCCGATTGTGATACTAAGGCTAGCAGGCGTCTTTCTATGCGCATTGCCTGCCGTACGAGAGCTTTACCAATACATAAACAACCCGAGGTATGTATGCTGTGTGAGTGACTCTCAAATATCTTCTCATCATTCTTAGAAAAGCGAAACGAATGGGGCAACATGTGTGGCTCCTTCTAGCCACGATCTTGACCGAACTTCTGGTCATCACTAAATGGGGCAAGGGTCAGTTTACGGAGCCACTTCCATTGTATGTTTGGTGGGCATGGGTGATTGGGGGAATCTTGTTGGTACTGTATCCGGCAATCAGGGTGCGTGCCCCTTGTCCATTGAGTGTTTGTGTCTTTCACGTTGGCTAAAACTGAAAATATAGTTCGGTGTGCCGAGCGTGCGCAAGTACGTCGGAAAGCAAAAGCAGAAGCGGAAAGGGAAAGGAAAGGGGAAGAAGGTGCAGTGAGACTTCAAATTATGTTGCTGATATCCTTTATACTACTTGTAGGTACTTATTGTGCGTGAATGAAGTTCGCCTGTTAACTTAAGTTGCTCGACGTTTGAGAGATAAACGGATACGACGGGAATATTCTGGTGCTTCCTAGACGGGACATGATTAGTCATTAACACGGGATTAGTCATCAACACGGCATTGTGGATAGATTGCCCTGGTCCAAGAGACAATCGTTCGTTCATCCTTGTTCTACAACCGCCACCACCACCACTACAGCATCACTACCACTTTCTTTCGTGCGACTGCGTCAATCGTAGGGCACAGTTTCAGATTTCTTATGGACAACAGCAACGGCGGTAATGATGACGGCCGTGGTCATCGTTTTGGTCACAACTTCCATCTACCAACGACAATTCAGAACGTATTTCGAAATATAAACCAGGCTTTCTCCCATAATCACAGTCATCCTGCACAGCAGAACTCCACACAGGAAGTCATCATGTCTGACGCGCTCCCAGCCGAGCCTATAGACGCCCATGAACTTGCAGTAGATCCTGACAGGACCCCAGTTCCCGAAACTTCTACCCTTCCGCCCCTCGCCGAGACTTCGCAGCCTGTACCATCTGCAGAAGATGTAGATATGCCACTTGCTTCCAGTATTCCATCTTTACAGGCTCAGCCCACCCGCGATGACGATGAGGACTCCATGCCCGAGCTGCGCTCCGTATCTGACTCTGATGAGTCAGACTGACAGCCAATCCTCTCGTGCAGAGACTTTACCCAATCTCCTGGCCGTCGATGATGACCACGACAGTGACTGGACGGATGATGAAGACGATCTACCACCGCTCGAGCCTATCGCTGGGAGTAGACGCGCTCGGGTAGATGATGATGTAGACGAAGCCCGGGATCGCAGACATCCTTCAGAGCGTGTAGGTCGTCCTCTCTCGCCTCCTTTGCCTCCTCCACAGCCGTCTAACCCCGAGCAGCACCCACCTGCCGGCACCCAGGCATTCCTAAATAGCTTCATGGCTCCCTTATTTGGGATGAATCCATTGCCTGGTGGTAATGCATCACCGGGACCTGCACCTGGCGCTGAGAATATCACGGTAGAACATACTGGTGAGGGCGTTGCCCATCCTCCACAACCGCAAAATAATCCAATCCCTGGTCACGCACATCATGCCGTGCCTATCTTAACTGCAGGTTTTACTTTCACAATACCTCTTGGAGGCCCTCCCAATCAGAATGGAGGTGGCGCCGCCCCGCCCCCATTCGGTCCAGCGAATGTGCCTCCAGATGCTGCTGGAGGTCGGGATGATTTTCTTCAAGCATTCGCAGATTTTTTGCAGCAAATGCAACAATTCGGGGGGCTTGATGATAATCGTGAAGATCCTGAACGAGCAAAGAAACTCATTGCGGGTCTGGAGACCGTACCCACGGGGCTCGTAAAGCGCTTGGAAAGAGTTGGTGGTGCGCCTGGTGGCCACGTAGATGGCGCAGAGGCCACCGACTCTTCCTCTCCGGGATGCGCAATCTGTTGGGATACTTTATTGGATGCTGAGAGTGATAGTTTTCAAACCGAAGGCTCCTGAGGAGCCACCTACTGGAGCCAACACCGATTCTGCATCTGCTCCATCAATATCCACTTCGACAGATTCAGACCTGCCGTCTAGCTCCCAGAGTTCCGATTCTCTGTTAGACACATCCGTCCCCGAGCCACCCAAAATCATCTCCCTTCCTTGTGCTCATGTCTTCCATGAATCGTGTTTACTCCCCTGGTTCACAAGGGCGAAGCAAGCGACGTGCCCAACATGTCGGTTCAACATCGATCCTGAGAACCTTACCAGTTCGCCGCCTCCTCATCACCCTTTCAACTTTTCGCCCCGTGCAACTCCACAAGCAAACGGTGCTGCTCCTGCCGCACAAGCAGCACCTGCACCTGCACCTAATGCAGCACAGTCGGTACCAGCTCCTAGTGCCGAGCAAGCTGCAGCCGCTCCTCCACCTGCAGAACCCGCCGTCCCTGAAGCTGCAGCTGCAGGGCCAGCGCCTCAGGCTGCAGCTAACCAAATTCCCCCTAATTTCTTCAACCCTGGCCAACCCGGCCAGCGCTTCACCCTATCAAACGGCATGCCTGTTGGCCCTGGAGCCACTGTGCATATCCTGCAGTTCCCTGGAGGAGGGAACGGCCTCCAAGACTTATTTCGTCGTGGAGCAGGAGCCGTCCCAGCTGGGGCAGGCCCCATGCCGCCTCCTCCAGTTCCTCGCACCCGTACGCAGTCCCTTCCTAACATTGCAGATAACCGTCCTGTTGGCGGGCCACAAGCAGGCGACTTCTTAACCATCGGCCTCGATCTGTTCTTCGACGAATCGTTGCCTGCAGGGATGCCACTACCACAGCAGCAGCCTCACACACAGGGGCAGTCCCAGCCGCAAGGAGAGCCGCAACCACAGCCCCAGCCTCAAAATGAAGCCCAGGAGCAGCCGCAGAACCAAACTCCAGCTCCAGCTCCAGGGCAAACGCAAGGCCAAGCACCGGCTGTCGGCCAGGTGCCCCAGGAGTTCCAAAATTTTATCAACAATCTCATTCAGAGTGCTACGCGTACTTTCATCCCTGTTCCAATCTTCAACAACGGACCCGCTGCACCACAGGGTCAGCCTCAGCCTACACAAGGGCAGGAGCCACCTGCTGACGCAGCGCAGGTTCCTCCTGCTAATGTGCCCCCTCTAGGTGGTGCATCCCTGCCGATGCCACCACCATTTAACTTTCCGCATGCGCACCCTATCCGCCCGACGCGTCCAATGCCTCCGCGCCGCGAGAGGAAGACATGGATGCTGCCTGCCGCTCCCGGTCCCTCGCTGCGGCAACGCGTGGAGCAGAAGGAGCGCGAGGCGGGTCTACGGTGCTACGATCCTTCGTGTGGCATTGGCCCCTCTGACGAAGATCCCATCCCTGAAATAGTGGCTGAGTCAATGAAACAGCTCTCGATACATCCATTATCGCATCCTGGAGGATCTTTGTGCGCGCATACATTCCACCCTGCGTGCTTGGTTAGTGCGGAACGGGTTGCTGGATGGGGTGTGGAAGATAAAGCAGAGCCGTACGTGGAGGTGTCGTGCCCAGTGTGCCGTGATTTGGGATCCGTTACGAGGGAGGAGTGGGAGGAGGGCGTATTGGCTCTCTGAATGATCGATCGATATTGCGATCGTCCGTTCATTTTTGCATGCTTCTTTGAAGTGTACCTGTATGGTGAGTTGATGTTGTGTAGCGCTAGGGAAGCTGAGTATCCTGATTGTGTTTCTTGTACAGTCTTGTCTCTAGTAATGATGTTTCATAACCCACAAAATATGTCACTTCTCAGATTACTTTACGTCTCTAGATTGTCACTTCCATTGCCTGTCTTCGCAACATAGTTACGTGCATGTATGCCTCATTCTAATTGCACACACGCAATATATGTATTCATGAACGTTTGCACACCCATCGAGCCTTATCGCTGCAGCTGGATAATGTATGATGTAAAGAAACAAAAAGTCTATTGCCAAGTACAATACACAACTGGCGGTGAATTTTGCGGATGCGTAACTACAATATTATTACTACTCATTGCCTTGTTATAAATCGGTGAAAACTCAAGCACGCAACTTCTGGCGGAGGAGCTCCTTGAGCGTCTCGCCATCCTCAGCAAACTTCTTGATACCCTCGTGCAACTTGTCAAATGCCATCGAATCCTGGAGAAGAGCCCAGCGGAACTCAGCCTCGTTGTCGACGAAAGTGACCTTGGGTAAGGGATCGGCTTGTGCAGCTGAGGAGGGGATTTAGTCGTGTGTTACATAGAAACTACAAGGTACATACCAGCACGGGCGTCGAGCTTCTTGGGAACGGGCGCGGTAGAGTTCTTGAGTTCCTCAAGCAGTGCGGGGGCAATAGTGAGGAAGTCAACACCAGCGAGGGCCTTGATCTCGCCAATCTGCAAACCGAGTAAGATTCGTGCGGTGTTGCATGAGTGAACAAGTACGCACGTTACGGAAGGAAGCACCCATGACGATGGTGTTGTAGCCGTGTTGCTTGTAGTAGTTGAAGATCTTCTTCACAGATTGGACACCAGGGTCGGCATCACCCTCGTAGGTCTTTCCCGTTGACTTCTTGTACCAGTCGAGAATCTGAGTGCAAGATGTCAATCGGTGACACATAGATTAGATAAGTGATGAAGACATACACGACCGACGAAGGGCGAGATGAGGGTGACACCTGCCTCAGCGCAAGCAACAGCCTGGCCGAAACCGAAAAGAAGGGTCAAGTTGCAGTGGATGTTGTCATCACGCTCGAGTTCACGAGCGGCCTGGATACCCTCCCATGTCGCTGCGATTTTGATGAGAACACGCTCCTTCTTGATACCAACAGACTCGTAGAGGGCAATGAGCTCCTTAGCCTAAGAATAGATAGAATAAGGACCCAGCCAAGGTATGCAACAACATCACTTGCCTTGGCTTTGGTGCCCTCCTTGTCAAAGGAAAGACGAGCATCGACTTCCGTCGATACACGGCCAGGGATGATAGCAAGAATCTCCTTGCCAAATTCGACAAGCTGATTATAAATATTCATCAGTAAGAGTATCAGCGCAAGGCTGACAAAGACAGACCAGACGGTCGATAGCAGCATCAGTTTGCTGCTCGAGGTTACCGCCCTTGGTCTTGCCAATTTTGACGGCGGCATCGATGAGGCGAGAGTATCCTGGCTTGTTGGCAGCAGCCAAGATCAAGGATGGGTTGGTGGTAGCATCCTAACAATATACTGTTTAATTACAGGTGCATTAAACATAGATTCGTTGCAATGATTACCTGTGGCTTGTAAACGTCGATTGCTGATAAGATTACCAGAATATCAGTGCATGATCAAGAGGATGGACAATGGCAGACCCACATTCGAAATCACCGGAGTCAGAGACAACGACGGTTCCGGTCTGTTTGAGAAGGTCGAGAGATGTGGTCATGATGGTCTTAGAGAGAGATGATGGGCTTAGTCGAACGATGCTTACTACTAGTGATATATGGCGCTCAGCCACGGTGAGATCATACGATCGGCCTGTTCCGAACGTGAGTGTCTTATTCCTCTTTAGCAATTTCTGGAGCCAGTTGCCTTTTATGGTACATCTTTCGTTGAAACGCATCACAATTTTGCACGATTATTCGTAGGCTATCCGAGTGTTGTGGGATCCCGGGCGTCGGTTTTCCACAAGCGTGTCGCCTTGAGGGGCCGATCCCATCACTGCTTGCTAATAGCGACAAACGTGTCTTTGACTTTTGAAGAAATCCGCCCGAAATCTGTCGACAGGAATAGCATTGGACTCCCAGAGATGTGGCAGTCGCCCTTGCAACCGCCAGTCAGCTCTTGGGATGGCGCCCGGTGCCTAGTGCGATGTAAGATTCCTGTGCCGTCGCTCATACATTGATTACCATTCCATGTGAATTGTAGGCTAACCTCCCATGTCAGGCCCGAAGCCGCTCGACAATGGGCTGTATGAGAGCATTGAGCTGGAAACGAATGGGCTGTTCAACGTTACGATAGCAATGCTTACACGAACAGACTGGCTGGTGCAAAACTTTGTCTCAATCAGGGTTCTTCAATCACTCTTGTCCGACCATGCGGGTTCGCGGATTGGCTCTCGGATCTGCTAAGAGAAACTTGGTAAGTCAAAGTCACATCCTCGACTTTGCACTGTGAACCCACCGTAGGTGCATTATAAATCATTGTAGGTGCAGCGGTCAAAACCATCAGATAAGACATATGATACTTCCACGTTCTATCTGAACTGCTCAAAATTTTCTCGTCAGTCCCACACAAACTTGCGCCTGTCAGTTCGTCGTACTGAAACCAACCATATGGTTTGTCTTCCTAGCTACCCTGAGTCAGGTTTCGTTGTCCTATCGGAGGCGAGCATGTAACTGCACACGAGCCTGCAGTGCAATAGCATCCAGGACCTGTCGCAAAAAGTTTCAAGTAGAAGCCCCCCGCTTCGAGGTTCTACGAAGTATCTACAGATCTCTGTCCGAAGGTCGGAGCCTATAACCTCGATGACAAGAGTTTGGCAGTACTGGTACGCCAAAGGGCACGACCTCGCAAAAATCACGCTACTTGACGTACTTATTCGCTTCCTCGGTTTCGTCAACTCGCAGACACCCTATAAAATATCGTCGGAGTTGGCAACTTTCACAACATGGGATCGCGATTGCCCTACGTAAATCAGAAAGGCTTCGCTACGTTGGCATGCCAAAGCTGGTCTTTTGAAATAATGACGTCGGGGGGTTTCAAACATGACGAGATACTGGCCTCTAGACTGACAATGGCGAGAACGCCGTTCAAGTTGTCACCGTTTTGTGAAACTTCGCGGAGTTCCCCGCTAGCCCTGAAATTAGATGCAAGGCCTAAGTATGCATGAAACTTCGAGTCTCATCAGCTCGGATTCATAGAAGACAATCGGTGGCGTTATTTGAAACCTTCTGACGATGGAATTGTTCCATCTTTCTCGATACGTGTTCATTGATGGCATGTCAAAGTCCCGGAAAATAGTACCAATTATGTCATTTGAGTTCAGCTGTTCCAGTTGTTTCAGAAATCTTGCAGTTAGGGGCAAAGGAACAGATGAGTGGTGGTAAAAAATACCAAGTTGAAGCTGAGCGCTCAGAACTGAACCACTCAAACATTTCAACAGTGGCAGATGACGCTCCACAGCTAATTACCATCAGATGATATTGGCTCGTCGGTCGGCCTTGGAGAGGAGACACCATGTTATAACAGGTGCACACCAGTAGCTGGGATGCGGGTTCAACGAACAATCTGACCCCCCCAAAAAAACTCAATCTGACTAGTAAACCGGGTGACGAGTTTCAATCGCTCATTTATCGGTGGGGTTGGATACTTAGTGTAGTGTCATCGGTAGAGATCAAGTACTCTTGAGTGACTGTACTTCGGTATGCCCCTCCAGAGGTACCGACGATATAAACGACGAGCAGTCAAGTAGTTTGTCCTGTACATCAATCACGTTTTAGACTTGGATGTCGGCTCGAAACAAGTGGAGCTACGCGCTCCAGTTTTCCCACAAACCCAATGTTTGGTTTGAGATATTCTAGACCAAGCCAGCGGCATAAAACTTTAGCCACGTATACATACGCACCCAAAGAACAGCGCAAATGACTAAGTAGTGAACAGAATACTTACTAGTACTTACTCTGCGAGCCGACTAAGCTTCAGAAGCCCACTTGCAGTAGACCCCTTAAAGTTAGTATTCCCTGGTTGGGGGATAGCTGCACATAGGAATGCGTCGTGCGCATGAATCATATGGCGAATACCACGCTTATTGTGATAGGCATCCACGATAGGACCTGCCAGGGATCAAGTTTGAAGTTTCAGCAGTGGATCCACGATATTGATTGGCAGTTCCTACAGGCCATGAGGCCTTGAGGAGGCTGACGCCACTGAATGTCGAATACCTCGTGAGATTGCAGACGTCGAGAGTCGCCGAGCTCGTGCACGGAACTGTTTCTGGACAATGCCATGAGCCATGCTGAAACAACTGGTCAAGATGACAGTAGCGACGTTGGTGTGAAAAGAATCCTGAAGGCACAAATTGATATGATTGATTTGATGGCTTCCAAATCGAGACAAGTGATTGTGCATAAATCACTAGAGCAGAATTAAGTTAATAAAACAACGACTGACACCTCTATTCTCGAGTTGAGTACAAGATCTGCCCATTGAGCAGTGACGCCGTAGCATCGGAAATGTCCCTCGTGAGACTCTACGGGTCCTATGCAGACGGCTGGTAACGTAAACTTTGTTCAAGACAGTTTCTCGGATATCGTCGATAAGAGAGTTATGCAGATTACGATCCATAACGGAAGCTGACCTTCTTACATGTAGTAAACACGACGGTGGCGGGAATTTGACGAGGAAGTTCCTACCTACCAATACAGAGAGAACGATGACAATCGATCGTATGTGTCGTTTCCTAGCCATCTCGTCACACCTCCGTGCCCGTCGCAAGGGACGTGTCAAAACAGCCATTCGCTTGTCACGTTAGGCTGCGATCATTGGGTGCTCAGTGGACTCTGTACCGACATTTGGTGACATTCCGAAATATTTCGACGTCATTTTCTTCGCCCAACTGGCATTATCACGGAGAAAAAAAACTATTGTCCCGTTTCGAGAGTGTTCGGTGTCGATGTTGGCCTCGTCTCGTATTGTAAACCGGCTAATAAGAAAGTCGATGGATTATCAAGCTAAAAAAGGTCGTATTGAACTGCAAAAGTATGATTGATCAGCGAAGAGTTGACGACACCAGTCCGTCAACAGCCTGCCTAGGTCGAACTTTATCTGCTTGTCGCCCGGTCCGAAAGTTCGATCTTGCATGGTAATTACCAGGACTGTTCGAGGGTTGGAAGCCATTACAGCAATATCGGGAGTGAAGTTGACCAGTAGGGTAGGGTGTTGGGAAGACCTATTCACAAGGACTGCAACAGGTGCGGAGGGACACTAGGTTTACGTCGAGGACAAGGAGGAGATAAGAGTGCAGGAGGACACAAATGGTGCTTGACATGGTGTTAAAGTATTAGCTTTAATAAGCATGGAACGTACATTGATTGCTGATTCCTTGCGAATGAATATCACGCACGGATTGCCTGAGGGTGTACTGCGACTGAGCTGAGAATCAACCGTTTTATTGCGATTGGTTAATTTTTTCGACGACAGTTCTTGCCTTGACTCTGGCCTGGCTCTATCACAGTTGATCAGTTCCACCGTGACATGAATGCAGTATCTCGCCTTGATGCCATCCACAAACCAAAGCGACCGGCGGAGAGCAATTCTATAAGCAATACTCCTGCTCGTATTTCAGCATGCGAGGGAAACAAACACACAGGCTGGAGAGGACATGATACTTGTGTGTCGTGTCAAATTTGACTCAGAGTCAACTTTTGGCCCCGCGGAAGGCAAATCTTCGAACAGTGAGATTCAATTGACCTCTGAAGGTGGAAATTGCATGCGCAGTGAATTACAAAAGGACTTCCCACTGTTCCAAGAGACATCTCAGATCTGACTCGGAAGTCGAAGTAGTAATAGTGTTGCTGCAGTGGAAGCAAGTGTAGGGTGGGAATTATGATCCCGTGGTAAATTATTGCCGGATGTAGTACGCAAACCAACATGATCAACCCACCTAGCATGACTCGGATGAAATCGACAATGAAATCGACGGGAGTCAATATCACTGCACCTGTTGTCTTAGTCTCGTCACCAGTTGCCTTACCTTCCCCGAAGACAGTAGTGTGGAACAATAACTACCTTGCCCTGTGCATACCACCCGTAAGTGCTCCGAGCTCGCACGTCGTTCAAGGCGGTCCAGTGGCCATAGATTAACTTATCATCATCTACTCATTGAATTCGAAATTGTTCTAGGATGATAAGTCATTCGTTGGTTTCTTCCTATCGATCAGTTGATAGCACCCTTCAAAGTGGGCGCTTTGCGTACCATCAGGAAAAATAGTACGGCGATTGAAAGGTCTTCACGTCAGTTCATCCGCACAAATACGCCTTCTGACCTAGTCTTGATCCAGTTTATCACACGTCACTTGTTCCGCTCCGTGCGTGTAAGAACAGACAAGAATCCATACTTGATAACTGGTGCATCAGCTTACGGCCGATTTCACATCCAGAAAAGCTAACCTGGATGAGCGGCGGTTACCCTGAAGCTCCATATCCATGGAGATCAGGTCACATGCACATCTCAATCTCCTGGCACTTACCTGATACGAGGAATTGATAGGCTGCACAAGCCTGATCAGCGGTGAACCATGTATAGGGTAGTTGTGGAACGCCCTGCGGGGGCCTTGCCGTCAGCATCCGAAAACAAACAGTGGGCTATTTATTGTGATGGCAGAGCAGGGCAATCGTCCTTCTAAATTTTAACACTAACTTTTCATTAAACGTTTGAATGAATTCGCCGTGCCCCGACTTCCCCGTTATCACTGGAGCAAAGTTCTTGCTCTCCTACAGAATTCACATCTGGTTATCTCGCACACCCACATCAGCATGAGGCCGGAGATTCGATGGAGACGTAGTTGCGTTTATCGGCGACTATTCAAAGCACCACGACGCATCGATTATCAGCCTAATTGGACCCTACCTGTCAAACGTAAGTGATTTACGATTCAAGTTTGGTCCGGTGATTCTTGAGGCCTTCCATCCTATTCGCTTAGGTTTTAAGTCGTGAGAGTGCTATGTAGTCTTGATTGTGAATTCTAAATTTCGACAGTTTTCCGTCCTCCACGGACGGCTGTTAGAAGACACTATCTGTTTCGACACATAAAACGGATGTTTTATTGCTTCCACTGCGAGGGAAAGTGTCTATGAGAAAGGAAATGCGAACATGATGTACACTGCTGAACAGTAGTAACTTGGTATCTTTGATCGGCACAAATCGATCCTGGACAGAGTCCAGAGGACAAGGAAACTAGGATCGCGAGAAAGTACAGAGTAGGGAGCGTCTTCCGTCTAGGCCAACGCTACTGTGAACCAGGCAGCGAGAAGGCTGCAACACATGAGTAGGATAAGTCATAACACTTTTAGAAATATGGGCAGAATTAAAAAGGGACAGAATGTTGAGGGGTGTTGATAATCGAAGAGCGAGAGTTGATACGATGCGATGCGATGCGATGAAGCCAAAAGAGCGTGGCTGAAATCCAGTTCTATATGAAAACGGACATCAGTTCAAAGTTCGTTATAACATGTGGTGGTGAAAGTACTCACCAGGAATACAGTGAGAGAGAAAAAAATATGCAATGATCGTGACTCGTGAGGTTGTTTAGCGGTCGTATACGGGCACCGACCCGCTGAGATTCAATACCCAGTCCCCTCCCGACTTCGGCTGCGTCAGACCACGGAAGAGGGTCTCATGCAGAAGCATGTCTACGCGCTTCCAGCCTTTGCGTTGCTCGACGATAGGAAGCCCTGCCGCTAGCTTGCAGCGAAGCCTGAACGCCTCTTCGTATACCGCACGGCGGTGGTGCGGAATCAAGCTTTTCTCATGAGGTGTGAGCGGTGCGTCGAAAGCTGCATATATCGCCTCAAATACATCGCGGACACGAATGCCTTTATCACGCTTCACGTCGATGTCCCACTCGAATGGACCTCGCTGGAAGTTGATGGTCATCTTGACCAACTTTTCATCTGCAGCCGACTTGTCAAAGTCGGCATCAGACAAGCTTGTTCGTTGAACACCATAAGACGAGTTCTGCCTGAACTCGATGTCGTGAGTTGGAAAAGCAACATCGAAGTGAAGAAATCGCTTTGATCGCTTTGGATGGTAGGGGAGCAGCTTCCAGTGAAGGTTTAGTGCGGGACCCTTCATGGGACCTTTATCGGGTAAAAGATCAGATAAGGTACGTAATGGTGAAAAGAGAGAATAAGCTGGACCAAGGACTCACCCAAGTGTGCATGTTGCGGAGGGGAGTTGGGCACTGTGTAGACGTTATTCCGCGAACCCTTCTTGGCAGCCGCAACTTCTCCGTCGCTTTCATATGAGTCACGATGAGGGGAAGTCTTTCCCTTCAGGATAGACTTGAGGGGTAGTGGTGTTGAAGGCTTGGGCGTGTGCGCCCGTGAAATTGAGCCTGAAAGAGAGGGCTTGAGCATCGTGAAAGAACGGTGCTCGGCCCTGCTGAAAGAACGAGGGGACGTGAGTGGTGGCGACTGTGGAAGCGCCTTCGGGGGTATCTTTGGAGTGTTGAGATTGTAATTAGGACTCCCTATGTCGTGCTTCGTCTTAAACATGAAGGTCGTTACAGTTGCAAATGGAGGCGAAACTTTTGTAGTAGATTTCAAGATGTGCGAGGGGCGAGAGCTGGAGATCATCATGCAACGTGTTACACCATGTGTACGAACTTTGCCACTGAGTGGATGATGGGGAACTTACCTGAACAGGCCTTTTGCCGAAGAAATGTGCAGAGTAGCCTCTGAAGTCCCACCGGGGGCTCGCGCAGTCAGTCCCTGCGTCTTATATGGACCAAGAAAGACACAAGAAGCTGGAAAGCCACGAGCGGCTTTGCAAGCGGCGAGATATACATTCCATACTACCACGAGGCAGGACAGGGCGTAAATACATCCCAAAATGGTATATACCCAAGAAACTGCTAATGATATACACGAGGCTCCTTAAGGGGCTTAAACAGCATGTTGTCAATCTAGCTGCTTACGCGTGTTGGAATCAAACAGAAGATAAACCACGTCAGCTTCGCTCAACATGTGTTATAGGCACGTCACCATGTTAGCACGCAACACTGGTCCAGAATTACCCAGTGAAAGCATCCTTGCGGCCTGCGTGCCATCCCAGGTTAAACGCCTTGGCGCCTAATTGCCACAGCAAGATTCCAAGGAAAGTGGGCGGTGCTGGGGCAGTTGCAGTACAGGTTATGAGCTTCGAAGCTGTATCGCTATGGTCTTTGATCGATGATCCTCAATGCCGAGACACATCTGTACACTGCTAGCCCGAGGTAATGCGAGAAGCGCTGGCGCCGGAACTTGGCGCTTTGGAACGTGGACTCCAGAAGAAATTTCAGATTCGCAGCTCCACAACATTTTGGGAAACCGGAACAGGCGGAACTAGCTATCGGCCTTGCCCCATGTAGGATTTCTGAAACCTTATGAATGGGCGTGCCATAACGTAGCCGACCCATATCACACCCCATGGGCCTTATCAAACCCCTCGTGACTAAGGGAGATTGGATTGACCACAGTGAAACTTCACTAGCAGGATACGGGGCGTAATTAAAATCTCACGTTCTTGTGACACTCGACCAAGACTCATCATTGATGCATGCGTTTTCGTATATGTCATGGACAGAGGGTCAAATTCGGTAACTGTCATAGAACCCAATAATCGCTGAGAGCTTGGTGTCATCGCCCATCATTTCGCAGGCAGGAGCAGCCGGGCCGTATGCCTCCTTGCAAGAATCGAAGATTAGTTTTGGGTCGTGATGTAACGAGGCAGTTCTGTGAATTACTCTACCTTTCCCGGATGTCATCAGGTGCGGGGGAATCAGAGATACCGAAAGGTCTGGAAACGTAACACCACAGTACATTGTCCGAGACGCATTGCAGTGGGATGGCCTCACAGATCATATCAGAGCCTTCTGTCCAAGAATGATAGTGGGCGCTATAAATAGCCCACAGCAAGACCGCATACCCCGTGAGTCGTCACCGAGATGATCGCGACCAAAGGACAACGGCGACTGCACCAATAGAAATGAGTAAAAGACATCGAAGAAGTCTCTAGCGGAGAACAGCCCAGCAGCGCCTGAAATTCTTCTGTCGAAATTCTGTCCGGCGACCTCGCATGATTATGTATAGTGTCATCACCACAAGCTGTGCACATACCAAAATGTGTGTGACGCATTGCATGAATACCCGCAAGTTGGTCATTTGAGTGATACCATCATGTTCAGTCAAACTTCCTGCCAGTGAGGTACCTCGGGGCTGCCGAAACTGCTGCCAACACTGAAAAGCCTCCCTCTCTCCAAGTGCCAGCTTCCATTCGGCCGATGTCCATTTTAAGACCGTCGAATCGTCTAGAGAATACCCGTAACAGGAAGATTGTCAGAGAACACAGGAAGTTCGGAGAAACTTTATTCAAGCACTGCAGGTTATCGTATACTAGTCCACGTGATCGTGGTAAACTTTTTAGGGGGTCCCGGTCAACGTCCCGAAAAGAGGTGCTTTCCCGGCAGTCACAACAAAGTTGTCCCAAAGGTTCCTATTCGGGAGTCCACAATCAGTAGACGCTGAAGCGCCAGGGATAGCCTAAGCCTCATGTCGTTGCTGTATCGGTGTATGATCCACGATTTCACCTACTCTGCGTAGCAGCAGCACGCCAAAATTCTCTCTTGGTTGATACAAACTGCACGATATTAGATTTCGCCATCTTTATTATTCGAGATTCAGAAGCAGCGAGGTACCGAGGTAACCTGACTGTTAGTAGACAAGGAAGGTCTGTTGTGCTCATGTATCCCATAGCTAGCAGCTCTCGAACCCCATTCGATCCGCATCAGCTGTATCGCGCATTGTCTGAGCATTGTAGAGCTCTCGAGTGAGCATTCAATCTCCTTCGTTTTGTATGACTTGAAATCTGACAATATGGACTGCACGATTTAGCGCCCTTCGCGAACTACACGTATCGCTTGAGATCTGATCTTCGGTCTTCTGACCGTACATAGAACTTTCGGTTAAGAACAGTGTGTACATTCCACCACAATTTGATTACTGATTCACTAGATTGCCGCAGGTAGTCAATTCTCTCGCCTTTGTCGCCTTTCCTCTGCGTCATGAAAAACAGCGCTGTTCTCACAGTGGTAGCTGACACCAGCAGCGAAGAGAAGATCTTCGAATCCTTAAGTGCGGTTGTTGTCCACCGTGCATTATATGATTGTCCCGAGTGGGGCCCTCGGCATAAACTCGAGTGTTTAGATGGCACCTGCACGAAAGTCTTGGAAGAAATCGAGACAGCTCTACAGGCAGAAAACAGTACGCTGATTTGGCTCTCTGGCTCTCCTGGGACAGGGAAATCTGCGATCGCTCATACAATCGCCAGCCGCCTCAAAAACAAGTCGAAATTGGCCGGCACATTTTTCTTTAGCCGTCAACATAAAGATGTGCCAGACATGACCAGCCTTGATTTCTTTGCACCTACCTTGGCCTACCAAATTTCGAAAAGTAAACACCTGGCAAAAGACGCTGTGATTCAATCCATCAGATCTGACCCTATTATCCTCGATCCAAAGAAATCGTTTACTGAACAAATCCGAGACCTACTAGTCAAGCCGTTACAGAATTTGCAGGTTTCATGGGGGCATTTGGAACCAAAGGCGCTTGTAATTGATGCGATTGATGCATGCAAAGAAGGACGTATCTGCGAGCTTATTTCATGTCTTTCAAACCTCCTTCACCAGCCGCACATTCCGCACTTGCACATCATCATCACTAGTCGTCCTCTTCACGCTATTGATGATGCATTCGAAGCTATTGGTTGCGAGGAGTCGATACATCGCATCGCTCTTGATGAGGTCGATGTTACTGAAGACCTTCGTCTTCTCTTCAAGCGCGCTCTGGAGAGGAGTTATAGGCATCGCGGACTCGAATACCCTGGATTAGAGTCCGATGATCAGACAATCCTCTGTCTCGCTGACAGGGCAAGCGGTCGGTTTAGGGCTGCGTCAACGATGATAAGATTTCTCGAGACCGACGACAACGACGAAGTGCCGTGCAATTTGGATGAAAAAATCGACCTTATGAAGGATCCTGGTGATGCATATTTGGATTCTACCCAAATATCCCGGTTCTACGAGTTCGTCATTAACCTGTCAGAAAATCCAACCCGTGCATACCGACATCTATCCACGGTGGTCAATCTCGCCAAACCATTAGCAATTATGCACTTGCGGAAGCTTCTGGGATCTTCAGAAAGTGATCTATCGTCCGTTCTTGCGTCGTTATCCCCAATAGTCAGCGTCCCTGTTGATGATTCTCGCCCTGTCGAGGTTCTCCACATAGAGTCACTTCGCGAGTTTCTTTCCCAACATCCGTCTTCGTCGTGCGCATCTCAGCTCCTTGCACAGTCTAGTCTGCGTACGATGAAAAGTTCATTCCTGCGCCAGTCTGGCCTGAAAGATGAGCTACAACAAATGGCGACACTGACGAAGATACCTATTGAAGCAGGTCCACAATCAGATAATGTTCGTATATTACGAACATATGCTATCCTCACGTTAACATCTGTACAGATTTTAATGGGTTTCCTGAAGTTTTGTTTAGCACAGTCATGCAACAAGACCATATATGCGGCCACATGGTACCACGAGTATGCGCAGTCAGGGACTGGCACTACTTGCTGCGCTCCGCCTACTGTCCAGCCCTGTCATATGTCTGAGGACATATCGAAGGCTCGGTCGGCACTGATGAACTTCCGAGCGAAATCTGAATTTCGCGACTCACACGTCTTCGAACTCTTGTCAACGTTACAAGCTCTACCAAAAATATTGATCATTGTGATACTCTTGGCAATTCGTCACGCTCACCTTTCCACCTCCAATGATATCAATTCGACAGATGGGTCTGATGACGAATCGGACATACCTCCAGCGCTCAAGCACTTCGTGCGATACGTACGGGAGGGAAGCGAGCGAAATTTATCTAGCTCACCAGCCCTTAGACATGCCTGCCAACATTGGGGTTGGTATCTCTCTCAGGATTCAACGGTCGTGGATAAACATCTGCGCACATATCTGCGTGCCTTTTGGCAGGATAAGCTACTGTCGTGGTTTGAAAGGCAGTGGTATTTGGGGGGTTTAGAATCATGCATAGCCATCTTGACCATTGTACAGACCATCAATTTCAATGAGTAATTCGCTTAAAATTCTAGTTTACGATGTATATCACTTGATAACCTCTTTGCAGAGCTGCTCTATGCGGTTAAATCACTTAGCGCAAGAAAATGAAATGAACAAGCTTGAACAAACTTATAAGCTAACAAGACCTCCGCACGTCGCCGACCACGACGAGCGCGTGCTGTCTGGGTCAGTGCCAAGTCTGCGTGCCCAGGGGCACACGCTTAGTCATCCTCCCCACCACACCCCCTCCCTGTGTCCACGGCAGGAAAGCATATAATGAGTATGACGGGATACGCATACCACCTCAGTAGCGGGTAACGATTCTGAGTTGTGCAGCCAGCGAGCTAATAAATTATGTAGCAGTAACGAAAGGGGAATAAGAATACTGCAGTGTCTAGTAGGAATCATCATATATGATAGATATATCACGATGTCCTTTGCTCGGAAGTTCCGGACATCGGATGATCTAATTTCGATGTCGAACCTAAACGTGCGGTTGTCAGTCTCCGCAAGCTATTTTTCTCCTCACAAAAACCTACCAAACACAGGCATCACAGTTGCGTCACCCAATGAATCGACGAGCATCGGCATCTCGAAATCGTTGATTTGAGGAGACCTTGAACCACTTGTAGATCCCTGAAATTGTTGCGAAGCGAACGCAGGTGATGAAGAAGCTGACATAGAGGATGACTCAAGCTGACCTCCCGTGTGCTTCGGCTGGGAGGGATAATGAAAGGGTGTGTGGGCCTTGGTGAAGAGCTCCGCTGCGCCACATCCAATGAGATGAGTAGCGAAATCAACACCGGGTGGGACAATTTCACTACAGCGCGGGCAATTAAGCACCGTTTGCCCAGCTGGTGCCACTGCACCAACTTGCGGCACTCTCCACAATTTGGGCTGGCCGCGGATCTGAGATTTGATACTAGCCTTGTAATCTTCCACAGCTTTCTTGTCCTGTAGGATGATGAGAGATGGTGGTAAGGAAAGCGCGAACTAAACTCACGCGCATCCATTCTGGACGCCTCGTTTCCCATCCCAAACAATCTATTCTCAATCGTTTACAAGTTGAACATGAGTTGTCCTCTCGCTGTTCGTCGCATTTCTGTTCAAGCACCAGCAGTCAATACGCATGGACGGCTTTTTTTGATTCAAAATGCACCTTTCTCCGCAGGCGACACGTCCTATGAATTGATGGCACGTCTTAGTATAGTGGCCATGGGATGGTCTAAAATATGTGGTACGCACCAACATCCCCCTCTCCCTGTGGACACTCTGCGAGATAAATATTTTTTCGGATTGTTCTGGAGGATGTTGAGAGACGACCGGCTGACACCATCGTCAGTTGTTGCTGTCTCGCTCCCGCTTTCCGAGCTGAACGACTCCGTCTGGATCGCTCGCAAGGCACGGAATGGACTCTCATCGCTGGGGTTGCTTGGCAAGATGCTGAAATTGATACTTGTGCCAACATCGGTGGTGCCTTCCTCGTACGACCTCCGTGCAGCCTCGTACTCAAGTTTCTCCTGCTCAGCTTGCGCAAGGAAAGGCTGAAAAATCGTGATCAGCTAATTACGCAATTGTGACAAAGAGTTTGCCGTACCTTGCGCTCATCATCAGTCATCGATCGCCATTTGGCAGCGGCTAATACGCTTTGCTTAGTTGTCTCTTGCTCATCACCAAATATTTCCCTCACAAGGGCACGGTCGGATCGGATGCGCTGCAGGAACATGAAGTATGCGCTAAGCGGCTTCTTGGGTATGTTGGGATCTTTAATGTTGCTCTTCCCAGAATGACCCGCCTTTCGTTGGGCAGTGCGGAAGGCATTCTCCTTCTGGATATCCTCAGGGGTGAGACTCTTCATGTAGGCTGCGTTCTCCCGCTCTTTCAGAACTGCAGACCGACGCTTATAAGGCTGGGAGTGATTCGTGAGTTTATGGAGACTTGACAGAAGGGATGGAACAAACCTCCTTCTCTTCTGGAGTCAGATTAGCATACTCCTGACCGGCTTCCTTGGCAGCTTGTGCAACATTGGGTTTTCTCGTGCTCGTTGCTTGGTGCCGTTGTATCCAGTCTGTGAAGTAGAGCTGCCAAGCGCTCGGTGCTAATTTAGGCCGCTTGAGTATAGACTTGAGAGGAGCTATAGGCACGGGATTGGTCAAAGTTAGCAAGATAACGACGATAGGTGCATACCGGAGTCTGCTGATTTGTCTTCCCTGGAAAGTTCCTCGGTCGATAACCGCCTCTTACGTCGCACGGTGTCGCGATCATCGCTGACGCTGACAGAGTCGCTACGGCGGGAACTATAATTTCTCGTCGTTATATTTATTTCTGCGATAGCTTCATCATCTCTCTTCAGTTCTTTCGAACTCCGCACCACCCAACTAGCTTTTTCAGCGTCCTCCTCAACCTTCATATCCACAGCGGTACGTTGTGCATCAGGATCAAAGTGAATAGACGGATTAGCTGCCAAGTAAAGCTCCCGAACTTCGCACAACGTCTGAAGGCAGGTCTCCAAATCCTGAAAGCACCATGCTCTTACGAGCCACTGCTGGAGCTTCTGTCTCATGAAGGCAGTTACGATGGAGCGGAGGTCATCGTCCCACACCGCCAAAGAAAGGTGATACGCCCAGTGAGTACAAGCATAGTCGAGTGCACCCGAGTCCGTTTTGCATTGGTCCTTGAGGGCATATACATTGGTCACAATTTCGGCCACTGCATCCAAGGTTTCTATGCGAGAGTCGTACTCTAAGGTCGATGGGCCCAGAGTTTGGCCACTTCTGGCAGATTCGAATGCTAGAAATATTGGAAAGGCCAAGAGTACAGGTAGGGATTCGATGTCTGCTAAGAAGCGGAAAGCAGGCAGGGTGTCAGCCGCGGACAAGTCGAGGTGTTGTAAAATCTGCCAGGTATGGCAGAAATATAGCAGAGCTGATTTTGTTCGAGAATCAACCTGAAGACCCGCATCCTGACGTTGCATGATGTGCCAGAGCATAGACAAAAATGGCAGAGGCTCTGGTGGTGAATACATGGCAAATGACTGCATTTCCGCATCGTCTAAGGCACGGAGCGACATGGAGCTGCTTTCCGTCGCTAACTGGGATAGATTGGAACAGAGAGCACTGTCATTTGGTAACTCCTCTATCATGACACTCAAAGAAGAGTAAGCTAGCAGACGATGAACCACGGCTTCAGAGATGAGCTGCTCTCCGCAGCGCAGAGGATTAGACAGGAAGTCGCAAAGGGATTCGTGACAGACTTGCACAGCGCTGTCCTGACCATCCGAGGTGCCAACCAGAGGTGACAATCGAGACAACACGGAACGCATTTCAAACTTCTGGTTTGGCCCTCGGTTAACAAGGTCATCTAGTTGCGAATATGACATAGTGCCAGCAAGATTCGCAATAATTGTGAGACAAAGGTATGCTTGTCCCGGGTCGTTGGCTGTGGATATGATGAATTTGTAAAAGTCATCCATTGATGACTCTGAAGGTGATGAGGGGTTAAAAGAAATATGATCAATGAAATCCATCCTGTCTGTGGGGTCATGGTCAAGGCTTTCAACGAATTTTACGATGATGGATCCTGTAATGAAGTGGGGTCCTACCCTATCCACTAGACGACCAAGTACCTCTTCCGGTGGCCACGGCTTGGGACATTGAAGACGGTGGCGTTTGTGTATCTTATTGAAAGATTGGCGAAGGAATAATCCAATGTCCTTAGTAACGCCAGTGAGGTCCAGAGCAGTGTCCGATATCATTGGAAAGAGATGGCGTTTGATCAAGACTCCTTTCATATCGTCACGACTTGTGAAGAAGATGTGAAGGCCCACGTCAATCATATGGGAGAGAAGACGAGTAAGGAGTGAAATGAGTTCGGGCACTTGGTCTTGACATTGATCCATAGCATCAATGACGAACACCCTCGCAGGAGAGCGCCAATCGACTGCCTCCAAAGGTTCAATGAGGAGCCGAGCGAATTGCTCACGCAAATCTCGAGAAGGAGAAATTATAGCAGGATCACTGTCCAGGGCTTCAACTATTTTCTCCTTCGCCTGAGGTTGAGACAGCCCAAGTTGATATGCAAGCGCAAACACGAGAGAACGCGCATTTCTGCAGTTTGCATGCCTGTAAGAGAAGAAAAAACTACCTGCCAATCTATTTTTCTGCCTGCAACGACTGGCAAGAATGTATGCAATGACTGTTTTTCCTGTACCGAAGGTCCGTGTAGCCATGACATAGCGTTACTGGGATTGTCAAAGTTCGCTTCGAGCCTTTCAACCAGGCAAGCACGATCGCTGCCCAGTTGAACCATCGGTAGAGCTCCTCGACCAGGCGAGTCAAACAAAGCACCGAGGGGAGCAAATCTGCAAAAGAAGGCCCAGGTATAGTCTTGACTCGAAGGTTCCGTAATCATTGAGGGAATATTGTTCAGTAAAGTGCGCAAGGTCCTATGTTGGAGGATCGCACTCGGTCGCGCAAAATTACACATCCTGCAGGCATCTCGCGAGAAGAGCTTAGGGGTTGATCAATAATGATCAAAAAAAAGATCCAAACCGTACCACTATATCACTGTCCACGCCTGTTCTAGGCACAAATGCAGCAGAAAGCTAATGATCAGTGTCAGTCAACGGAGGCAAGCGGGCCGCAAAGCATTACAGGTAGATTGAATAAATCATTATTGGAGTAATTTGGTAGCGCTTTCAGGTTTTTGTCAGGGTACGGCGGTAGGTATTCCTGTAATCAATCAAAGAAACAATCAATGCGCAACAAGCTCGTGGGACGTAGATCGGAAACGTACACCAGGAAGTTCCGATACTGGCGGGGTTGGGAGAGAATGTGATGCGGTAGTTTCGAGTTCAAGCTTTGACATCAACAGCAGCCTGTCAATTTCACAAATGTTGACAAGCGAATAGCAACGCACGATAGGATCCCACAGTAAATCCCTCGTTGGGTAACGTTCAGTTGGATCAGCTGCAATATGGTACGACATGAGACCCCCCTTGTCAATGGCTTTGGGCATCGTCCCGCTGAGATTTAATGTCCAATCTTCTCCTCGCTTTGACTGAGTCAAACCACGAAAGATGGTCTGGTGCAGAAGTGTGTCTACACGCTTCCAGCCCTGGCGTTGTTGCACGATCGGAAGCACCGGCGCAAGGTTGCAGCGAAGCCTAAATGCCTGTTCACACCCTGCACGGAGGCAGAGTGGCATCAAGTTCTTCTCGTGGAGCGTGAGCGGTATGTCGAAAGCCGAATAGATCGCCTCGAAAACATCACGAACACGAATGCCTTTATCACGCTTCACATAGATATCCCATTGTAAGTCATTGCGCTTGAAGTTGATGGTCATATTGATCAGTTCCTCATCTGCGGCTGGTATATCGAGATCGGCATCAGACAGGGGTGTCCGTTGGATCCCGTGAGAGAATCCCTGCATGTACTCGATGTCGTGGGTTGGAAAAGCGATATCGAAGTGAAGGGATAGGTTAGGTCGAGCCGGATGGAATGAAAGTAGTCGCCAATTGATATTCGGTGCGGGAATGAAGGAAGGTGACACTGAGCTCGATGGATACAGAGTCATCTCCATGGACTCCATGAACGCGAATGCATCTGCGCCATCGTAGGGATCCAAGGTCTGAGACTCCTCACCACTTTCAGATGTGTCATATAACCCCGGGCTCGGGTAGGACGGCACCAGCCACGACGTACTATCGAAAAGCGGGGAAGACAGAGTTGTTGCGCTGGAAGCATCACTAACTGCCCATTTAAATTCGAATTAACATGACGTCCTTAAACTGCAAAACCAAGAAAGAAGACACACTCAATGTGGCACTGGGTTCCCGTGGGGCTTGTGTTTTGTCCACGAGTTGCTGGGTAGGATCAGAGAGGCGGTGGTAGAAAGGATACACGGCTTTCTCGGAGGGGGGTAACTCTAACTGTGATGCGAGGTATTTTCCTTTGTAACCAATGCCCCTCTGAAACCTCATTTCAGATGATGATGGAGACATCTCTCTATCGAGCTCGTCGACCGGGAGCATGACAGAAATGTCAGCATCAGGTGTAACTTTCGTGTTAAGGGATGATGAGCTCTGCGGAAAGTCTGAAGCTGGCCTGACAGAAGATCTATGTTTGCCCGTAGTAGGCGCGGATAATGATACATGGTGAGGCTTCGCGGGGCCCATAGAAAACACAAGATGACGGTCAGAGTCAGCGTCAATACTTGACTCTGACCGTCCGTGCGGGGTGCCACAATCACCAACTGATTCCACATTTGGCAACCAAATCTAGATGTTCGGGATATACCGATCCAAAATTTCAGTCGCTGTTCAACGACCTCAACAACGAGATCAGCATAAGCCACGATGGCGACGCACGCACTTTTCGAATCAGCATCGGGATATGCCATCTTTGATGTAAAACTCCATGAAAACATTGGCTCGCGTGTCAAAGCAGTCCAGGACTCCATCAATGACCTCTCAAAATTCGGCAAAATGGTCACACTCGTCAGTTTCTCGCCATTCAAAAATGCAGCGGACGCTCTCGAGAACATAAATGATATCTCAGAAGGTACGTATAACTGGACCCATTTCTCGTGCTCACAGCAATTTCAATGATCCCCAGGCATTCTCAGTGATCATCTCAAATCCCTCCTCGAGCTCAATCTCTCGAAGCCTAAAAAAGGCTCCAAGATAATCCTTGCAGTCTCAGAAGTCGGACTGGCAAATGCCATCTTCGAAAACCTCGCCATAAAATGTGACGCCTCTGAAACCTCACAGGAAGTCCTTCGCGGCATCCGCTTCCATGCACCAAAGCTTCTCAAAGGCCTCGATGCTACCGACCTCATCAAAGCCCAACTTGGTCTTGGTCACTCCTACTCTCGCGCTAAATTGAAGTTCAATGTCAACCGTGTGGACAACATGATCATACAAGCTATCGCCCTCCTCGACCAGCTCGACAAGGACGTCAACTTGTTCGCCATGCGCATACGAGAATGGTACGGTTATCACTTCCCCGAACTTGTCAAACTCGTCCCAGACAACTACCAATACGCCCGCATCGCACAATTCATAGGCGATAAGGACACTTTGAACGAGGAAAAATTACCCGAGCTCACTACTCTCCTGGAGGACGACTCCACCCTCGCACAAAATATCCTCGACGCCGCCCGCGGCTCAATGGGCTCATCCATATCCGAAATCGATATGCTCAACATCTCTGCATTCGCAACCCGCGTCGTTTCCATCGCTGACTACCGTAAATCCCTCGTTACCTACCTAAGCGAGAAAATGAACCTCGTCGCTCCGTCTCTTACTGCGCTATTGGGAGAACGGATAGGCGCACGGTTAATCAGCCATGCGGGTAGCTTGACGAATCTGAGCAAGTACCCTGCTAGTACCGTGCAGATCCTTGGTGCAGAGAAGGCGCTGTTCCGGGCGTTGAAAACCAAGGGCAACACCCCCAAGGTTCGTTACTCCATCCTAAGCGCCAATCAAGCTAATTTTCAATACAGTACGGTCTGCTATACCACTCCTCCTTCATTGGCCGTGCAGACCCCAAACACAAAGGCCGGATATCCCGGTTCCTCGCAAACAAATGCTCTATTGCCTCCCGGATAGACTGCTACTCGGGTAACTCCCATCTCATCACACTCACCCTTTACTAAAAATACCCAGATAACCCATCTGCAAAATTCGGCGAGGCCCTCCGCACACAAGTTGAAGAGCGCCTCAATTTCTTCGAGACCGGTGCACCACCGACCAAGAACGTCGATGCCATCCGCAAAGTCCTCGATAGTCTCGCACTAGACTTGGAGGATGATGAGGATGAGGATATGGAGGATAAGCCAGACGCTCAGATGGATGATGCAGAGCCCATATTGCCATTGATTGACATCACGCCTAAGAAGGATAAGAAAAAGAAGAGGTCGAGAGATGCTATGGATGTGGACGAAGCGGACGAAGAACCTGCGGAGAAAAAGGTGAAGGTGTCCAAGGAGGAGAAGAAGGCTTTGAAGAAGGCAGCCAAAGCAGCACGTAAAGCTGAGGCTGCTGCTGCTGCTCCTCATGTATGCTTGAGTTTGTCGAATAATCGCGGCCTTGGCTAATCTCCTTCTTCAGAATGGCACCTCTGAGAAGAAAGAAAAGAAAAAAGACAAGAAAGACAAGGAGAAAAAGAAGAGCAAGGCATGATATGATATTTGTGGTATACCTTTCGTCCGGGTGTTGTCTTTTTTGTATTCCCGCTTTCATGATCGTCTTTACCTTGATGAATGGTTCTTGCGACATCAACGTTCCGTTCGGATTAGAATTTGATGCGCTACTGACTCGTGCAATTAACTCCAAGCATCACTATTCGTCCTCTGGTCCCACTACCCTCCATTCCGTTCAATTCTAACATGGTGGTTTTCCGCTGCTACCGCCCAACAACCAACTTGCGACACGTATCTGACGAGTACATCCAGTGGACGTGTGCATCCCCCCGCATGTGGTAAATCGATAGCGTTGAACGACACTAGCAACCGACGAATTTGCGTGTTTCATTGCAAATAACAGAACGTCCTCATAGTTGAATCCGCTTTCTTGTAGATCTTTATGGTTGCCCATGTACCTTGATAAATGTGTAAGTTCATGTTCGTTCTCATTGACACCCCCGGTGTGCTACTACTATAAAGCAAACATGCACATTACATAACTGCAGTAACATATAGTAAAACCATGCGTTGGTATGATTTCGAGTCCTGTCCAAACATGCCTACATCTCATGAAAATTAGCAACACATAGGGTAAACTCTGTCGAATCCCGCTCTAAACAACACAACCTACACCTCAACTAATGCATCCCCACATTCGCAGCCTGCAGCACAACCACCGCACTTGGGCACCCAGACACTATAAATGCAGTTGCCACATCCCCGATCGTCTTGCTCATCACATCATGCCCCACCACTCTATGCTCCTCCACAAGATCCTTCAACTCATCATGATGGTCCTCCACTGCCAGTCGCTTCGACCGTCCAGTGACAACCAATACCCGTTGGCACATAGATGCACGCTGGATCGCAGCATGCAGCGGGACGGGAGACACGAGGTTCGTGAAATCGATCCGCGAAAGCGCGGCGCGCAATGGCCCAGTTGTGTTCGCATCTGATAGATTGCGGCCCGCATATCGTGACCAAATGATGCTGTCGGCTGTTTCGGACTGCATGCGCATTTGGGTGTTGGTCTGCCCGTAGACAGTGTCTGGAAATGCTATTATCTGCATCATCGATGATGAAAATGATTACTCGGTTCATGCGGGGAAGGTGGTCGCACTCACTGATGATATTGTCAATCCTTGTTGATGAGCAAGTGCGAGTGAGTTGGTATTAACTTTGACATCAGAGTGGGCCGTAGAAGGTCGTTCGATTTGCATATTTTCAATCTCGCGTTTTTCCATCTTCACCACCGTTGCATTGATCCTCGGGTTCGTACAGAGCTGCACCACGAATTCCAGCGCAAGGCGGTCATCGGGGCCGCCAAAGAATGGAAGAAAAATGTGATACGAGCCGCCTGTCTTCGCACCCATGTTGAGGTGATTTCCAGGATCGACAAACAGGGCGACATCTGTCTCACTTTGTGCGAATACCCCACGTACAAACTGCGAGTGAATGGCAGACGCAGACTTATCCCTTGATGTACCGAAAATGACCTCGAAAGGGTTGTGATCAAACTTCTCTCGCCGTAGTGTCGCGCCTTCGCTTGTTTCAGCAATGCTAGCGCAAGGTGGCAACCACGGGAGTAGTATGAGCTGAGATGCATCTTGTTTGGCATGATCAACAACGTTGCAAGCAAGATCATCGTGCGGCACGATGGCGAGCGATGACGATACAGGCAAATCATTCAGCTCTCCAAACATGCGGAATATGCCCAGGAGCGGATCGGTATGGATAAGCGTATCTGCAGTAGACGATTTCATCACGGCCGACGCACGATCCGAGAGCTCGATGAGGCGGAGTGCATTGATGCTCACTTCGGGCGTCCTGTACTTCAACGGAGCTGGGTCAGATGTAGCAGACATGGATACAACTGAGGAGAAATCTGGTACAGGAGGACGGATGAGCTGTGTGAGGGCCATCATGCACGGCATATGTTCGAGTTTGTCGAGAACGACAGTAAAGCGATACCGCCAGGGTTGCTCCTCATTCATAAGAGATTTCTTGTCTGCATCAAGATCCCCGCCCTCGTCATCACGAGTTTTGGACGGAGCCCCGCCTGAAGTGGCGATGACACGCCGTTCTGGAGGATACAATGCTCTGACGAGTGGGGTGGTCATGAACGTGAGTGTCAAAGCTTCTAGCACGAACATGGAGAAGACTTTCGGAGACAAAACGCCAGCGGAGAGACCGACATTAAGCACGATTAGCTCAACGAGACTAAGTGACATGAGTAACACAATTTAGCAGACAAGAATACCAAAATATTTAGATACTTACCCCTTACAGCTCATGAGTGATCCAATTGTACTGGCTTCACGCCAGCTGAAACCAGACAACCTTGAAGCAATTGTACATCCACCAAACTTGTATCAAAGGTGACGAGGCTCGGACTAGGAAGCTAGGGACGGAACGGACTCAGTCTTGGGTTGAAAGACTCAGGATTAACTATGGATCATACCTAGGGACGGAACGGACTAAGTAGAGTAGTAGTTAGTAACGGATAGTGTAGAAGGCATAAACGAGAGAGCTCACCTCAGTCTTGGGTTGAAAGACTGAGGGAGATTATTCGACGAGGAGAGGAATTAATACGTTGATTGAGACGGAGAATCAATGGGGAACGTGTATGACGCATGGTAGAAAGAGTGATTGTGTATGTAAAAGAAAAGATGAAGTACGTATATGAAGGACATATCTTGATACTCCCACTCAGACGCAAATCACTGGAGGCGCGTGTGTAGCTTATTCAGCTGATTCCTCGTTTGAAGGTGAACGGAGGGCAAGCGAGTGGCGATGGTTGCGGAACAGTTTTCGTGGCAGGGATTTCGTGAATATGTCGGCAACCATGTCGTGCGTAGGTATATATGGAATGACAATGATCCCGTCGCTGACGAGATCGCGAATGAAGTGGTAGCGGACGCGAATGTGTTTTGCCCGATCGTGGAATTGCGGGTTTTTCGTCAGTGCGCGACTTCCATTATTATCGCCATATAGTGTGGTAGGGGTGATCAGTGACATGTCAAGACCCATATCACATAGCAGCTGACTGAGATGAATCTGTTCGCGGGCAGCATTTGAGAGAGATATATACTCTGCCTCAGTAGACGAAGTCGCGACGACGGATTGCTTTTGTGAGCGCCAACTAATGGGGGAACCAAAAAGGTAGTAGACATAGCCCCCAATCGAACGGCTGTCATCTTTGTCAGACGCGAAATCCGAGTCCGAGTACCCAACGAGTCCTTGATCGGATAAGCCAAAGGTCAGGGAATGATGAGTGGTTCCACGAAGGTAACGAAGGAGATGGCGAAGCTGATGGTAGTGCTCTATGCCAGGATTGCTCAGGAATTTCGACAGTGTTGATACTGCGTACGCAATGTCTGGACGGCTAACGCGCATGGCAAAGTTAAGCTCCCCAACAACACGCGAGTATGGCATGTGAGCAAATTGTCGCACTTCGGCTTGAGTGAGAGGTGCAGATGCCTTCGTCAAGGAGATGCCTGGAACCATGGGGGTAGACACTGGCCGACAATCCGACATTTGAGTTTCGCTGAGGATTTGTTCGAGAAAGGAGGATTGGTTGATGGTGAGGAGCTTCTTGGAGCGATCACGGGTGATATGCATTCCTAAGAAATGACGTGCTTCGCCGAGATCCTTCATTTCAAAACGTTTGCTCATCTCCACCTTAAAGCCATTAAGAAAACCCCGACAATTCGATGCAAGCAACATGTCGTCGACATAAACAAGGAGCCAAATGGTCTTGTCATCCTTGCGCAAGACGTACAGACTATAGTCTGCTTCACTACGAACAAAATTGAAACCCTCTTTTCGTAAAAAATCATCAAGGGTCTTGTTCCATTGGCGACCAGCTTGTTTGAGTCCGTAGATGGCCTTGAGAAGTTTCCAGACCCAATCCGGGTGCTCAGGGTCTTCGAAACCTGGAGGTTGACGCATGTAGATTTCTTCATCGAGTTGACCATTGAGGAAAGCGGTTTTCACATCCATTTGATCAAGTTCGAGATCAAACTTAGCGACCATGGAGAGTAACGCTCGTACAGTGTCGTATTTCGCAACGGGAGCGAAAGTGTCGGTGTAGTCTAGACCCTCGATCTGTGTGAAACCCTGTGCAACGAGACGGGCCTTATGACGAGCAATCTGCCCATTTTCGTCATACTTATGCGAGTATACCCATCGTGAGCCAACTGCCTTTCTCCCTGGTGGGAGTGGTGTTAAAACACCCACTCTTTTTTCTTCCAATGAAGCCAATTCTTCAGTCATTGCACTTTCCCAATGACCGAAATCTGTTGACGAGCGAGCTGCGGCTATTGTCTTTGGAGGGAGCTTTCGTCCGTCAATCTTGTTGCTGTCCATCAAGGATACCCGTCTTGCAGAATGTTCAATGGTGACATCAGGAGTTGGGGTAGTACCGTCGTTTTGTTCTTCATCAATTTCCTCTTCAACTGTAACTGGGACGTAGGTCCAACGCCGCTGTACTGGAACGTTTTTGGTTGGGATGGCAACAGATCTTGGAACCGCCGGTCGCGTGTCAATGCGTTGGCGTGTCGAACGTCGTGGCTCAGGAGATGGTACCGTTTCTACCGGATCCTCAGTAGTAACGGGGAGAGTGTTGTTATTTGACTGCGGAAATGGTTGTGAAGGTTCGAGGATGAGAGGAGCAGAATCTGGAAGTACTCCCACTGAAACGGTACTGTGTCCTGTCAGTGTGATTTCGGAGGTGTCTTCTGATGTCGGCAAGGGGTGTGGTAGTGCAGGGGGGGACTGTTGCATTAGAGTGCGCTGATTGTATAATTCAACAAGGGGTGAAACAACTGAATTGGGTGTGCCGTAGAAGAGGTTTTCATCAAAATGAACATTCCGAGAGCGCACCGTTTGTCGCGTCGCTGGATCCCATAAAAGATATCCGGCATCCTTGACATGTCCTAATAAGAAACACCGTCTTGAGACAAATTCGTATTTGTGACGATTGTCATCTGGGATGTGAGCATAGGCGAGACAGCCAAAAGGACGTAAGTGCGAGACGTCTGGCAATTCACCGTAGAAGAGTTCGAAAGGCGTCCTGTTGTCGGTAGCTGATGATGGAAGGAAATTTTTGATGTAAGCTGAGTTGAGGATAGCGTGACCCCAGAACGAACGAGGATAGCCGCTTTGGTGGTGAGCACTTAATGCTCGAGTGGCAATTGTCTGGTGTCCGCGTTCCGCAACGCCATTCTGTTCAGCTGTATACGGCATCGTAAGTTCATGTTCGATTCCCTTACTGCGCAGAAACTCGATAATCGCGTGAGAGACATATTCTCCACCATTGTCGCTACGAAGACGCTTGACTTGCTGTCCTGACTGGTTCTCAATCCAGGCGATATATCGCTGAAGATGAGAGTATACCTCACTCTTGTGCTTAATGAGGTAAATAGTCGAATAACGTGAAAAATCATCCGTGAAAGCAACGAAAAATGTTTCGCCAGATAGTGTTGCAATGTTGACAGGTCCCCAGACATCAGTGTGAATGAGCTCCGCAATGTGTGTCGCGCGGTGTCGGGCGTGAGACGGGAACGGCAATCGTTTCTGCTTGCCCATTAGGCATGACGGACAGTCAATATGGTCACCAGGTCCTGCGGACTTCTCTAAACGATCAAGAGATAGTCCCATTACAACCTTCTCAGCCTTGCGTAAGGTGGAGTTTGCGGCATGGCCCATGCGTGCATGCCATACAGCAAGCGGTAAAGGCGTGGTCAAAGGGGACTTGATGGCAAAAGCTGTATGGGTGTGTCTGGCCCGAAGATAGTATAGACCAGCGGAGCAATCCACACGTGCGATTATAGTTCTATCGGCACGATGCATTTGTCCTCCTTCAGCATCCGTTTCGAAGAAAATGCCCTCTGACGCTAGAGCGGATACGGATATCAGTGTACACCGTAGGTCAGGTACATGGAGGAAAGGAAGTTCAATGGACTCATGTCTTCCGTTGAGTGCTAGCGTGATGAATCCCCAACCTGGGGCAAGGACGGTATCATCATTTGCAAGTTTCACAATTAAGGGAGGGTTATAGGTTCTGTAACGAGTGAAGAGGGAGTGGTTGGATTCCATATGTGCGGTGGCGGCAGAGTCTACGTGGAATGAAAAGGAGATAGCGTTCGTATTAGAAAGGCTGGCAGAGTGCGCAGGGAGACGAAGGAAGGACGGAATGTTGTCAGGTGGTCCTGATGTGGGAGCCGATATGTTAGTGTCCTGTGAGGGTGATGAAGGAATATACGCTGACGTATTGGGCGAGTCCGATTTTGCTAGGCGAGTGCGGCAGTTGTGCCAGATGTGACCTGTGCGCTTGCAAGATCCACATGTTGAACGCCATGACAACTCCCATTTATCCCCCTTGGAAGCGTCAAAATCCTTCGGCTTGGCACGTTCGGTAGGTTTACCTGCTTTCATTACCCTAGCAGCCATGGCCGTGTGGTGCATGTGCGGGTTTGCAGAACCAAAACTCGCGTAGTACTGCTCCGAGTTTCTGATTTGGCTGATTACACCTTCCAGTGTTAGCTTTCCAGCATTGGCATCAGCGCTGTGGAGTATGAGCTGAGAGAGTGGCGCATAGAAATCGGGAAGGGCACGCAGTAGCGCTTGGACAAGGGTATATTCGTTGCACTTCCACTCCGCAGATTCAATGACCTTGAATTGAGCTTTGATGTCCGTGATTTCCTTAATGGTCTTGGCAAGGGAGTCGCTGTCGGATGCCTTGGGGAGATCAAAAACACGGCCCATAAGACTCGTAAAGCGGATGCCGACAGATGCCTGATACTTGTCTTCCAGCGCCTTCCAGATGGTGGCCGGGTCAGTGACACCCGTGAAATGGATAAGGTCACTTGAATGAACCGTCATACCGAGAAGTCCCTTGGTTATACTTTGGCGTTCTCGGAAGGAAATGACGTCCGCACTCGCATCATGTGTCGCGAGGCGTTTGTTGAAGTCAATGTCCGTCTCAGTGGCACCTTTGATCGGGCGCTGAGGACCCTTCTCATCACCGGTAAGGAGGCGCCAAAGGTTGAAGAGCGAGAGCCAAAGGTCCATGGACGTTACCCACGAAGTGTAGTTGGAGCCATTGGCATCCAGAGGAGAGTGAGGAAAGGATGTTGGGATTCGGATGTTAGATGACGAAATGGTGGACATCGTGGATGTAGAATGATGTGTCGGCGATGGCGACAACAGAATGGGAAGAGTAAGTGGGTTTGGTAACGAGCAGGTTGAAACGACGGGAGTCAACGGTGGTGACGGCGGCAAAGGGATGAATAGGATCCGCGGGTCAAGCGGTGATAGAGGGCGGCCTTGTTCCAGTTCGGGAAAGGTCGGGGAGGCTCAGATAAGGCAAGTGGAAGCGAAAAACGAATGTGAGGCCTAGTCTGAGCCAGGGCTCATAACCTATCAAAGGTGACGAGGCTCGGACTAGGAAGCTAGGGACGGAACGGACTCAGTCTTGGGTTGAAAGACTCAGGATTAACTATGGATCATACCTAGGGACGGAACGGACTAAGTAGAGTAGTAGTTAGTAACGGATAGTGTAGAAGGCATAAACGAGAGAGCTCACCTCAGTCTTGGGTTGAAAGACTGAGGGAGATTATTCGACGAGGAGAGGAATTAATACGTTGATTGAGACGGAGAATCAATGGGGAACGTGTATGACGCATGGTAGAAAGAGTGATTGTGTATGTAAAAGAAAAGATGAAGTACGTATATGAAGGACATATCTTGATAACTTGCCCAAGAATGCAAGGCATGCGATGGCGATTGTAAAAGCCCAAGTGATACCTGCAACACGCAAAGTTATATAAGAAAAATATATAACAAGGCGACTTAGATGACCGACCATCATCAAGGAGTCCAAGATTGGTGTTCAGCCCTGAGAGGGTAAAATACTGGAATGCATGAATGACCAGGCAGGGGACAGAGATGATGAACATACCAAAGGCAGAAATATGATGGTGACCATATCTTCCAGCTTCTCCGTCAAAGCAATGGCGAGACCGCCCTCCCTCGGTACAATAATACCGGCTAGGAATGCACCTATGCGCGATGACAAACTGAAGATTATATAATAAAATACCAGCGCTCACCGAAAATAGCATTGACGCCCACGATATCCGTAAAGAACGCACATGCCCAAAGCAAGATCATAACAACAGTCATGTAAAACATGGTAGGACCATCATCTGTACTGCCTGTAGCTCTGGCAAGCCAGAGCATTACTCTCTTGACGACCAATAAAAGAAATATTGTGAATGCCACGCATGTGAGTAATACCCATAGGGCAGTAAGACCGGAACCAGCGTTGACGAGCGCTACACTGAGCGCCAGGAGAGTCCAACCCACGACATCATTGCCTACGCCAGCTGAGAGGACAACAATGCCAACAGTGGTGTCCAAGAGCTTGAGCTCAGTAAGAATACGACACAGTACGGGGAAAGCGGTTATGGAATATGCGACGCCGGTGAACAGCATGAAATGCGTGAACTGGACGGATGGGTCGATGAAGTGGTGGTACAAGGGAACAGACAAGGCAGAACCGAGGCCAAAGGGCAAAGCCATGCCCGCGAGCGATACAATAGCTGACATGCGAGCATTGCGCTTGATGACACTGGCGTCAATTTCGAGACCTACGATGAAGAGAAACAGGCAAAGGCCAATATTAGCAACGAGAGATAGGTATGGTAGTGATTGGGAAGGGAATATATGTTGGGTAAAGCCGGGTATACGTCCAAAGGCCGTTGGGCCTGTGTAGATTTGTACGTCAGATGAAAAAATTACGCAGAAGGTAAGAGGATTACTCACCCAGAAGGATACCGCCGAGCACCTCGGCGATAACTTTTGGCTGCTTCATCCTGCCTAAGCCCAGAGAAAGCAGCTGGTCTAACATTATAATGACACCTGAATTGAAGTGAGATCATGCCAAGCGATGGTCACATATGGCATACGCACCAACTTGGATGATCCATAATCTCAGCGGGTCCGAGACATCGAAGGCCGATGGATCAGAACCAGTGAGCAAGCCACCCTATGATGTAGACGGGCATGTTCAGCACGTGTCAGTTGTAAGATGGAGAACAAACCTCGCCGGTGGCCTGTCTCTTCTTGAGACCGTCGAAGAGGCTGATGATGGTGTCTGAAAACTCTGGCATGGAGGTGTCAGAGAGAAGTGGGACTTCAATTACGGTGGCATCTTTATCAGCCTGGTGGCGGTTTAAGTCAGCACTAAGCTATTGACTGTGGGCACAGATATCGGCAAGGGGCATATACGCATGTGTGCCAGTACCAGGGGTACTCTGATATATATTCAGCATTCTCTGTTCGTGTTCTATATATTTCCAACGCTTTGATGCGGCGGCAGCTTTAGATCCTCCCGGACCACGTGAACGTATGATACTGTAAACGAACTTTAACAAAGTGGGGAAGATTGCGCCTGAAATAATTTCCTTTTTCTCACAAGGTTCAAGCTCAGGCCATATGCCTTGACGCCACCAGCTGGGACAGGGTAACATCTTATTCAATGCTTGTGCCACGATGCACTCTACTGCGCCTTCTAAAGTTCTACCCATAAGCCTAGCGCGGTTCTTTCGAGCATGAATTCGTCACTTCTACCTACATTAAATGCTGATCCTGTTTGGTTTGCCCATACTAGTACACCTTCAAGTTCGCACTCGTAGGCCTGTAGGCTCGGGTGGCGCAATTAGCGTGACAGCATGCGATTGCGATCTATTTTGCCGTCGACTCCTGTTGCCATATATTACACTCTTGTTCGCGGAAGACTACAAACATGAGCTTCGAACGCAAAAAGTGGGAGTACTGTAAGAGCAACTTCATCTCATATCATGGCTCCACACAGCAACCAACCCGACCCGTCACTGTCATCCACAAGTTCAGGACTCTTATGCGAACTTCACACTCGAATGAGAACTATCTGTCACCGGGTACAGCTGGAATCGCTTTGCCAAGCGAGATTTCGCCATCGCCTTCAAGACATGCGCTATCTGGTAACATGTCGAACTGAGTCTGGCTGCTGCTCCGCGTAGGTAGGTGTGCCGTACCCCCGAAGCACTGTGACTGTAACAGAGACGGGTTCAAACATACCAAGCTGGAACGGGGAGAGGGTGACGATGGAAAGTGGCAAGAAAATGGGCGAATGGAAAAGTTGTTTCTCATCTCTGTCATTTCTTCCACGGCGGGTAGAGGATCGAGATGAAACTTGAGTTCAGGCAGCTGGGCCTGCGGTGACCAGAAGACGTCAGGCCCAGCTGTTTTGGCTTGCACCGGCTTGTACGGTTCACGTACGATACCCTTTCTGACGAGAACGGAGTTATCCAGTGAAGGCGAGACTACGTTGTAGGGATCGCGATCGGATGAAGCTAGAAGTTAAAAGGTGTGAATAGGGCGCAATCCCTCGAGTTAAAGTATACTAGTCTCTAATGAGCCCTTACCTTGTTCCTGATCAGCGATAGCATGACGATGAACTATCCGCCATGTCCAAAAAATACACGAGAGTGCGAGGATAAAGACAATACTGATCACTAAAATACGTGTATGATGAAGTTTCTATTTCATTGCAGAGAATGACTTACCGATGATTGTAACGATATCCCCAATACAGAGGGTCGTACCGCTGGAAACAGGCTGACACCGTATGCCATCATGGATGGCGCGAGCAACAGGGGCGGTTTGTGGAGTCATCATGAGGGCAACGGAACTGAAATACTAGTATATACAAATTGCGATGTTAGGAGGACAGCAATCTTGACTGCGAAAGGAGTGGGTGACACGCTCTGCGTAGAGGTGGTGTGCTGGTTATGATATGAACGGCGACTTGAGAGGAGTCTGACTTGGATTTAGCCAAGAGCGACCCCGCGGTCAGCCTCTCTAGCATAGAGGGGCCCTTCAAGTTTGTGGTATGATGATCGAAATCAAGATTATGAAAACAGCATTTGAGAAGAAGCCACTCGGTGCCACTTGTACCTTGAGTTCGAATGAATGAATGAATTTTTGATTGGCCGCATCTACGCTCACATGAGCTCAGGTACTCAAATACCTCGATGGCTCAATTACAAACGTTATAAGGCTAACTACGAAAGCCAGGAATAAACATTTTTCTGGAGGTGATCGTCACGTGCGCAACACAACAGTTTGCTAGCAGCCTAACTTAATGTCTCCAAGTGGCAAACATGCTTAATTCTCGTGCCTGCTAGTTGTGGAAGCACTCTATGGACTCCGTCAACCATATCCTGTCTTGGGGGCGAAGAACGGGAAACTAATCAATCAAAACCACCACAAGTTGTGCACTCAAGCGCCGCCACCCTTCAAGTTGCTGGTCGACATTTAACTGATAGGCATTGCGCCTTCTCCACTGCGCTTGTACAATAAAGTCAAGCCTCGATTCTTTCTTTTGCACCCCTTGAAACACGCCGTTCAGAAGCATTTGTAATACATATACATCACTGCATCTGCAGAAGGCCCTGTTTCCGTTTTAGCTTTGCGACGATCATGCCACATGAGTATCCTTCTAAAACGTGCGTGCAGTGTGGTCAAGCACCCCATAACCCAAGGTGAGGGTTACTAATTCAAGCTGTGGCTACGCCGCCGCGAGGCCAACATGGAGCTGAGTATCTGGCGGATTTGAACTATATAGTGCCGGCACGAGTCATCCACCAGCCTCTCAAAGTAACCCATCGAACCATTCGGACATTGTTCTCATCTCTTGCAGTGATCGCACACTATTGTACGGACTTTTCTTTTTCATTGTTCGACTGCTGATCACTTTGCGCAAGCAGGATAATGGCATGGCTCGTACCTGTAGGGATCTGGGCAGTATCGGAGTTGTTCGGTTTCGGTCGCGGTGACAGCGCTCCCAATCCAACTTATGCTGAAATCGAAGCCCGCCGGTGGGCTGAGAGAGAGCGGGATAGGGCCATTCGGGACCTTGACAGTATGAGGGTGGAGGTGGCGCAGCTCACGCAATCAATGCAATCAATGCAAAGTAGGACACTTCGGTTCCAGCAAGAGGCCATGTCGGCTGCGGCAGCCGCGCAGCAGAAAAATCAGGAGCAAATGAGGGCTATGTTTGACGCCGTGAGAGCTGCAGATGCGGCCCATTTCGCTGCAGAAAGCGCTGCACGAGTTGCAACAGAGGAGTCCAAAAAGAAGGCCCAAGAAGCTGAAGCGGAGAGGCAGCGCACCCAAGCTGCTTTCGAAAAAGCTCAGAGAGCGGCAGAGGCTTCTAAGCTAGACGCCGAACGTCTTCAGAGAGCAGCCGAAGAAGAAAAGAAGAAAGCCGCCGAAGCCGTCGCAGAATCAGAGGCGGTGAGAAAGGTAGCTGAGAACAATGTTCGCGAGGCTGCAGCTGCCAAGGAAGATGCTGAAAGGCGGCTTAAAGACGGCATCCAGCCTGTATTAACGCCTACTCCTCAAGAAATTCTCGCTGCCCAAGCAAAAATTCAGTATCAGGAGAATTTATTCCATTTCGCTGTTGCTGGGAGGGCCGGTGGAGGGAAGTCATCACTCGTAAACGCATTCCGCGGCATGAGTAACCGCGCAGCTGGTTCCGCTCGGACAGGGGTCATAGAGACCACCCTGACGATGGGAAGGTATTCAGACCCTGACGAGCGGTGTCAACATGTCTGGTACGATCTTCCTGGAGCAGGGACAATTAGGATCCCGGATTGGCAATATTTCAACGCGCAGGGACTCTACGTCTTTGATTGCATTGTCGTCTTGTTCGACAATCGGTTCACCCAAACCGACATCGCTATTCTCCGCAATTGCAGGCGCTTCAAAATCCCCACTTACATCGTTCGTTCAAAAGCGGACCAACATATTTCAAATATCGTAAGGGAGATGGGATACGAGAGCGATGATGAAAACGCCGATCGGTCGCAACAGGCAACCTTGTACATGACTGCGAGAGAGCAACTCGTCAACGAAACTCGCCACAATGTGAAGGCAAATCTTGTGGAGGCGAATCTACCTGATCAAAAGGTTTACATCGTCTCTAGTAGCTGTCTACGAGCTGTGGCCAAAGGCAATCAGCCTTCAAAGGTCATCGACGAAATTCAACTGCTAAATGATCTATATACGGAAGCACAAGCTAGGCGAGTCCGTCAGTCAGGAAGGGTTTCCGCCTGAGGAACTAGTCCAGAGGAAGTAATCGGTTTGCTTTGAAAGACTCGTGTTTCGAATTTGGATGGCAGAGGCATATTTGCCTATGATTCAGATTCTCGTTCTCATCACATATTTGGATCTGGTGGTACGGATATGTAACTTGACAGTTCTGCTCTTTCTTGTTGCCGCTGCGCGAGCCGTATGCAGGTCCTGACAGTGATGCATGTCCTCCTCGTTGATACAGACTCTACCATCTCCTCTGTCAATAGTATGGTACTTTGGTGTCCTCTACTTGCCTTTGACCTCCTCATCATTGGAGGGAGCATTGAAAACAGGGCGGCCAAGTTAAGGAAGCTATACGACATCCTAGGATTCTGAGTATTCTCCTCGAGATTGCTTCCGCGAAGACCCGAGGCAGCACCTCCGAGCGGAGTGTCAGTGACGGTCCGTCTCTGTTGCGATGAAGACAATCTTGGCGGTTCCGATTATTACCAGGTGCGCAGGGATGGGACAAAAAACGGAAAGCTGGCGGGCACGTTGGCGGGGTTGATTGGTTCAAAACATTGAGTGGAGTTTATACTCTGCTCCGAGTCGGAGTGCCGTTGGCTGCCCTCGTGTCCCAGACTTTGGCCGTACTTTGGCCCAGACGGCTAAATCTCTGACATTCTGAGTTGTGAATGGGGTTAGTAACTCACGTAACGCTTCAGAAGCTTCAAATTTTAGTCCGGAACCATGTAGCAGAAAATGCCTGATGAAGTAACCGAAACCACTATAGCCTCTTACTACAACCACTTATACCATATGGAGCACGTCGCTATGTAATCTCCTCATGTTCTCTTCCGACTGAATCTTCTTGATTCTCCCGGAAGGATCAACAACCACACGATATCGTCGCGTTCATCGTCGGAAATGCGGAACAAATGGCATCGTCACAAGTTGGAATGCAACACCTTCATTAATGTTGACCCCGATATGTAAGTTGCATCACGGTATCATAGAGGAAAGGATCAAACTTCGTCGGCAGGGTTCTTGTTTAACGGTTCATCGTACTGTTTGAATGATCACTATTAGCTTTGTCAACAAAGCATCAGTCACGATGGAAATACGGAGCAGAATAGGAGTACAAATTTGTACAGTAAGATATGACACGAGTTAGCGAGAGCGTGTGGATGGCATAAGTTCAAAGAAATGTTATACGAGTGACAATACTACTGGATTCTGGGTACGGGTTTGAACAAAACACACGTCATAAGCAACATTGAAGTTGATTGTAAGAATGAGCACGCACAAGTCAGCCTCTGATTGGGGTTTTCCCTTTGTTCTGTCGTTCGGTAGAACACGGAAACTTTTCATCAGAAGACGGGAGTCGGTCACATACTCCTCAAAGTTGCATACACAGATGAAAGTGATGGTGACCTTCTTAATGTCGAAACTGACCTTAAAGTTGCGAACGGCACCCGAGCTCGGAGAAAGTGCTATCAAGATTGTCCTTGAACAAACGAGAAGAGGCATTCTCACAATCAGGTCCAATCGTGGAACCAGCATATCCTCCTGCACGAGTACTCCGAGTGGTGAAGCTGCATCGTTTTAAGCCACTTCAACTCGAGGGGCTTGCCACAAAGAATGTCTTACCGCTGGTCCTATTAGAACACATATTCTCAGTTGTTCGAGGCCGCGAAATGAAGTTCACCAGCAGGTGACAATATTACTGCAGCGTATTCCTTTACGGACTACAGATCGCAGGGGCAGACCATTAGCAAGTCAGCCATAGACTCGGACATCGCAACCCCACCCTTTGCAGGGCTAATATCTATGTCGTACTGTCGCGAAGCCGTGGACACGCGGCCGTGGCAGCATTCTATTACCTCGAGACTGAATTGAAAAAATTACTTGATACATCCTTACGAGCCTATCTGCGCTGAGAGGAATGTGCGAAACTAGCAGCCCTTCAAGCCGATAGAGGTGCGGAGAAATTGTGAAAGATCGTAGCAGCCTGGTGACGAGTCTTCTCGAGAATATACCACAAGCCTCACAAGCGGCGTAGCCGCCGTAGCGCAGGAAAAGCTTTAGTGTTACGTAAAACGCAATTAGATGTGAATTGTCAGTGTGCAGTGACCTTAGCAAACAACGTAATGGACAAGTTCAAATATCCGATATTATAGGAAATACACCAGGTACTACCTATTCTGTCTATGTGGATTCTATGATGTTCGAATCATGACTTCGCATTACTAGCATTAGCAATGCCTACGCTGTCACCAACCCCAATTTGCCTCGTTCTAAGACAGCTTTGAAACCAAGGTGTTCCTCCGCGGCAAAATACTCCGTGGGGTTGTACATCGTATGAATGGGCTTTCGCGCGTTGATCTCGCTCAAAACGATCTTAGCTTCTTCATCGGTATTTCCGAGCAAACGATCAATGTCGTCCTCTATCATGATTGGGGCGTCTGGGGAGGTTAGAGTAGGATCCAATCTATTGCATTTAGTATGGGATAATTTGGTAGAGTAAACGACGAACGCTTACCTAGATTTGACTGCAGAGTGCATCTCTGGATCAGTCGGTGCAAAGATATGCCGACAGAAGTCCATAGTTTTCTATCAGGCGAATTGAGGATGACGTGGAGATTAATCACATAATATACGGAGTACCTGGAGTTCGTCTTCTGTTAAAGTCTTACCAACATCTGCTGTTCCTTGTATCACTGCACTCGGGTGATCAGCGTTGGCAGTGATAGAAGAAAACATCGATTCTCACCCGGTCTGAGGATATCAAAGGCTTTGTCAAAATTGTCCTCATCCACATCGCTCATGACTGGCATGGCCTGACTGCGAATCTGTTTGTAGGTCCCAAGGACGACGAGAAGGAACCTATATCATTCATCACATTAATTGTTATCGCTCTAGTGACTGAGTTCACATGCCTCGTGTAAGAGCTGCCAACCTTTGAGGTGTGCCAACGTTGAGCATCCTCTTCGCTGGTTAGTCCTCGAATCGACGCAGCAATTGTAAGAGCAGCCGAAAGTCCTCCTGTGAAAGCCAAATGGACTCCAGATGAGAAGAATGGGTCGATGAATGCTTGCAAACTGTCAATTGCGAGTATCATAAAAAAGCAAGTGATATACCTCCAGAATCCCCCGCCACGCGGAAATGATTCCCAGCATAGGAGGAAGCAGAGTAGCTGAAATCGCTCGCAGATTTCACAGCTTCCGGTGTGCCATCGTTTCGAAGAGTGCCCTTTCCGATCAATTCGATGGCTCCAGGAGCTCTCCTTAATTCTTCCTTATAATGAGCCAGGAGATTTGAGCCAGATCCTCCTGATGCCGCACGGGAAGCCTTCTTCTTGCGGTTGCTTGACTCTTGATCAATCACGATTCCCACAGATGTGGATCCATCGTGAAGAGGGATGAACCAAGCCCATCCAGACTCGTCTGTAGAAATTAGGCTTAGCATGACGACTTCGACTTGCTTTCATACCTTCAAGTGCTTCAATCCAGACAGCATTGTCGCGAGTAGTACCCGGCATGTAAGAGTTAGTTCCATCCCAGTATCCCCAGCATGCAACATTGTTGAGGGCTTGATTATAGCGTCTGTTCTTGAGGTACTTTGTGGACATGATCCCATTCCTGCCCGACGCATCGACTAGATAGTCGAAAGAGATACGGCCCTCTATTCCGGTGCTGGTATTCCTCCAGTTGGCTGAAACAGGTCTGTCACCCTCGAACTGAAGTTCAGTGACCCTTGTGTTGTCGAATACGATCGCGCCACATTTTGAAGCATGGCGCAATAACAAATCGTCAAATTCTGATCGAATCTGCAAAATGGTCAAAATGGTGAGGCAGTAAGCATGCCTTCAAAATAGTACGGACCACATTCCAACACCCATTGGCTGGGTTCATTGCTATAAAATCCGTATCTGGAGCAAATGATCAATATTGTTGCAACAACGTGTAATGGCGAGTGGGGCTCACAGCCTTCCCGCTTGTACTGGTTCAGCTTGACTGCAGCACCAGGCTATGAAACGAGAGGGTCACCGTCTAATGTACTCTGACGCAGTGAAGACTACTCCACACCTTAACTGTGAACCCGTGGTTCATGACCAATTCCTCCGCATCAATAAATGCCAAGAAACGGCGGACCGACGGGAGCAAGCTCTCGCCAATGTGATAACTAGCACAATCGTATATTGGTGACTGCGTATACGGACGGCATACATCATATGAACTGACCGAGGGAACTTCGCAGCTTCGAGAAGAGTGACTTCAAAGCCTTCTCGAGCCAAAGCCGCAGCGGCGTAACTTCCGGCGGGTCCGCCACCAACAACAAGTATTTGAGTCGAGGTTGGCTAGCTTGTTTTTCAGCCTTCATAGTAAAAGAACAGATATCAGCCACTCACAACTGGTTGAATGGCCATTTCTGCGAAGGGGGTTGTGTGAAAGAGATAGGTTGTAGGCTTAGGTTTCGAACAATGAAAACTGGTAAAACTGAGCTTCAGAGGGGAAGATTGACTGACTCGTTAGGAATATCTGCTGGGATAAAATACTATTTTCGATGGCGGAGGCGAGTTCGCATTACCGATAGCCTAACCTAACCTTGCATCAAAAACAATCGGGACAAATGAGCGAAGGGGCGACGAAACGGATCACGAGGCACCAACATTCTATCCGCAGCATTACCATCGGAACATGAGATTGACCCTATCCAAGACCTCAGCGGGAGGCTGGGTAAATAATCTGCAGCTACCGAGGGACTGGAGGCGACTGGTCCTACAAGTTTCAGCTAGTGAACCCAGCAACTCCTTATCGCAGCGCTAGAGCACCAAAAGAGAATTGGAACACCGCCCGAGAGGAGATGAATGCACCATGTCCTTGCTCCGGGAAGTTGAGTCCGGCTCATCGAATTGAAACACTTTTTAAAGCCTCAGAATCTTTTTGCTGCTCTGTCAAAATTGTTGTGACAACTGCGAGAATCCAAGGCTGTTAGGGACAGACCACAGGCGGGAATTTAAAGCTGTTATCAAGAGCTTCATAGGGGGCTTGCGTCGAACCTACAGCCGCATGCCTTGTTTTGATTCTGACATCCTGCAGCCGAGGCGAACGATACTTTTCAGTGAATATATCCGACGTCCCGTCACAACTTACAAACTCATACACAGCTCCGATGTCAGCATTCCCCCATGATCCCCCATGATCCCACTATCACCAGGCACAAGAGCAGCTGTGTTGAAGGAGCTAGGTAAAGCACCGCGGATTTCAAGAATGGCCCATCGTTACCATAACTAGCGTTTCAGGCATAGCGTGATCCTGTTGACGGAGACTACCCGTGGAAAGAGTCAGAATACCATCCCTGTTATTCGGAACAAATTCTTCAGCGTTCTAATTTTCCTTAGTAGTAGTGAAGTACCTTTGAGCTATCGCCGTTCAACGTACGCGCCGGTATACAGCAATTTAATAACCCCAGTCGCACAATTATGAACAAATTTAGAGGACTTGGGGAAGTCTACGCTGTCTGTTGTACAAAAGATGTGAGCCTCTTCGCCGTCAATGTTTCAACTAGTATTAGTCAGCTGTGAACATGTCAGAAACCTAGAATCTTGAACACCTTCAATACCAAGTACCCAAGTAGTATCAGTCACTTGTGAATATGTCAGAAATGTGAGTCTTGGATTTGCTGTCATGTATGCAGCAGATTCTTTCCGCTAAGATCTGTTTGCAAGTAGTTGCGGTAACGTCTCACTGGTAAAATTGTAGTACGGCGGAGTTTCAATTCTCCGTTGCTCTCGTCATGGACTTGAATCAAGCTTAAGCTTCAACACTCCAACTTCAGTTCACTCGGCCTTGATCAAGCCGACATCAAGTACTAATCCTTACAGTCTACCTGCTTACCAGGCTATGCGGTCATGGACGTTAGGACAGCATCTCATCATCCTTACGTTACCACCATGAACTAATCTGTGTCCTGAGTCGTAGGATAGATTAATCCCGAGCCCATCTTTATCTACATTTTTCGAACCCAACATAGTCTGGGCCATCCTGATTCATCAGCCAGCATCGTAACCGCCCTGCTCATTGCTCGCGCTCGAGGTTGATGCGTTTAGAGTTGCATCAGAAGGCTGTTTATTCAGCGCGTACGTTACTCTCGTACATTTCTCCGGATATCCCGACCTTACTCGGAAAGCATCTGTCCGGAATCTTCGGATTGTGCCAGATCCACCCCGATCGGCTCACGAACGAAGACGTCGTGATATACCTTTTCATTTAAGAATTTTCGGCGGCTAATTTTTTTTGGCGGCGTTCTTCCAGACTCACATCTTAACATTTCGCAGGCCCAGCTGTGCTGTCCTCCGGTGGCACGAAAATAAATGGCGTACTAGGAGAACAGAACTGGGAGCGATACAATGCTGCAGGTGAATGGGTGTGATGTGTTGAAGGAGAAAGACCTCAAACTAACGAACCGGTTTGCTATACAATCGTAGCAGCACTCAACGCACCAGCCCCCGACTCTCCCCGACCCGCTCAGCACGGAGAGCGAGTGTTGTAGCGAACTCAAAGCGTCAAAACAATTCTACCATGCATGTCAATTATCTCCGAGTCTAGAATATACTCCAAATTTTAGAACTTCAGCTTTATTCTGATTGGCATCCTGTGCACTGTCAATACGCCAGACTATTCCATAGTACATCTATTGATCCGGGGAATCGGTAAGTTCACATGCACATCGCAGGGAACCATATTCTTAATGCATATATCATATTCAGCGTTCCGTGCGCTGACTAACTTGAAACCTGAAACACGTACTACGGTGTGTGAATCATGTTCTCCGCGGAACAGTATCTTCGCTACTCAAGGCCTTACTCATCGTTCTCAGAGTCAGATCACAGTCCGGGTCTGCCTCAGGGAAGTGCAGGGAAGTGATAGCTCAGGTATTCTGATGGAGTGAGTCTTGCATAATAGGCTATATGCATATCAACTTACTCGGCCAAAGATGATTATGCTCGACTTCCGAGTCAGCTTTGGGAAACCGGATGGACTGCGCAATATTAATTTCCGCTCGCGCAAGACTGTCTGTCTCTTTGGAGCAACACGGGAGAGTTGTCATGAAGTCCGCTGTCTCCTTGTGGAAGTTCTCGTCCTTCTGCTTGTTATCCCCGTTGATAATCGCGCGTCCGTCTGCCAATCATACTATTGCATTGTCATCCGCCGATGTGCGACTGTGGGTGTGTTTCTAGGTGATTGTCTTGGTCATAATCATGTCGCGCCTTCTTCAAGTGTTCTTGCTGGCTTGTGAATTCTTGATAGACGTGTCAGATCCCAAGTGCGGTGATTCACACATACTTAAATGACCACCGTAAGTGCGGTGTAATCACGTACTTACAGCTCCGTACAACGGCGTCACCTGTCCCAGTCGACAGATAGCGGTCGAAACCAAACCTCAAATGCTTTCTACAGAACCTCAGGCTACCCTAGACTCGGACAATGAAGAATCAAAGGTCCATGATGTTGAATCATCAGTCTCCAAGGACTCCGTTTTTCCTTCACATTTGGATGAATTTCCTGAAGGCGGTCTTGCAGCTTGGTCCACTGCCTTTGGGTCGTAAGAAGACTCGATTTTGCAAAAGACGGCAAGCTGACTCTTACTTGATTTGTTTAGGTTTCTTATATTGTTCTGCGGTTGGGGGTGAGTATTTCACTCTACTATTGGTGAAGAATGGCTCTCTGAAGGTTAAAAGTTACACCACCTCCTTTGGTGTATACCAAGGTATTGCCGCATATGAAAGTGAGGATGTGACTTTATTTACACGACTTGCCTTCCAGACTTCTATACTCAGCATTACCTCACAAATAAGACACAATTTGCTATTTCGTGAGTTGTCCTAGCTCCTCTATTGTTGGTATTATCGAGTTCTTTTGCAGATCCATTGGGAGCTTCAATGCATTTTTAGGCACCGCTGTGAGCATTGTAGCAGGTTCACTGTATGACCGAGGTTATTTGTGGGTATATATATAAGTGTGTCGGAGACGATACTCAGCAGGCTAAACTAGTTATCATCTTGTCATTATCGGATCATTTTTGCAGGGCTTTTCTATCTTCATGCTATCATTTGCGAAGCCTAATCAGTACTACCAGGTAACATCCTTCGGCTTTCTGACGTTTTCGTTTTCTGACACTATATAGATATTCCTTACTCAAGGCTTATGCTCTGGTGTCGCGTTGGGGCTCCTGTACGTCCCGAGCCTGGCTGTCGTCTCTCATTACTTCAAACGGAAACGCACGCTGGTGATGACGCTCGTTATTCCGGGTTCATCGCTGGGTGCAATCGTTCATCCGATTATGCTTAATAACCTCCTAAATGGGCAGCTCGGTTTTGCCAATACCGTACGTGCAAGTGCAGCGATGGTCAGCGCGCTGCTTTTAATTGCATGCTTGTGTATGCGAACCCGCCTTGATCCACCGACGACACCAGTGAATTACATTGCAGCAGCTAAAAAATGTCTTCATGATGTTCCGTTTATTTTCGCTCTGGCAGGGTAAGTCACAGTCTCTCTCGAATTTGTCCAACTGACTAATTTGTATGCAGGTCCTTCCTTGTCCAGATTGGCTTCTACTACCCTTTATTCTTTCTTCAACTCGACTCTGTCAAGCACGGTATCGGCATCGACTTTTCGTTTTACTCTGTGGGATCTAGCATTATGCAAAAAGTGGTTCTCCTGCTGATACGTTCACTAGCTCGTGATTTTAAATGTGTCCAGCTGTGTGGGACGAGTTACATCAGGGTACATTGCAGCGTATATAGGAGTCCCAAACTTAACCGTGATTTCGGCAATTATGTGCGGATCGGTGATTTTGGGCACTATTGGATTAAGTAGCCTGACCAGCGTCGTTATTCTTGGTGTACTTTACGGTTATTCTTCGGGTGTGTGTGAGTAGTTTTCCGTTTCACTATATAGTTGAAGGTGTGTTGATCGACCATACAGATAACGCAATGGTAGGTCCACTCGTGGCTGTCTTAACGCCCGACCCCTCTGAGCTTGGGTGAGTGATAAATTAAGTTTGGTCTGCGCAAACCATCTGATCTGGCCACAGCGGGTGGATGGGCATTTGTTTCTTCGTTGGTGGTGAGTAGGATCAGATTCACTTATAGATTCTATTGAATTTAATTTGCATACGTTCGCTACAGGATTTGGAAGTCTGATTGGTAGATGCACTGGTGATATTTCTTGTTTCAACCTCTGACTGTTTATCTAGGAACCCCCATATCCGGTGTTTTGCTTACATCAAATTATACTTGGTGGAAACCCGCTCTGTTCTCTGGGGTGAGTTGACTATGGTTCCTGTTTTCTCGTTCCATTGACTCGGATTATTTGGATCACAGCTCGCCGCACTGGCTGGTGCCCTGATGTATAGCTTCATGGGTTTCATTTGCATCAGAAGAAATAAGTTCTAAGTGAGCGGCTTATCGTCGAACGCGGACCAATACTAGTAATCCACGAGAATCATCAAAGCATGATAATACAGGGCTTGTCTTGATAGAAGTTGGGGCACGGGCACGAAGCCAAAACATAGAGTACGTTGATATAGGATAGAAGTGATTGCCGCTGCGCGGCTTGTTGTGTCACCAGAATTATTCTACTTTGATTTTACAAGGATTCCCCTTCGTCCAGCTGCGAGAATTTAATGAAAGAAATTTTGTAAACAGGGGCCATCTCATGACTTCGATTCCACACATAACGATGATCATTGTGGTCCAGGAAAATGAGATCATCAATTGTCATATAGGCTACTTATGCAACACTGTAACACGCATAATTTTACAGGGGTGTAGCCTGACAGGATGTTGGCATAGTGATGCATGTGGTGGCAAGCGTTCAACAAAAATACAATTGCTTCCTAGTGTTGCTGACAGTACAGGAACAAATACCTTTCTTCGTCCTCTCTATGGGAGACTATGACAATACTAGTACAGGATGACTGTCAAATGATCACAGTTCAAACAAGTTCCCACTCTTCCCCATTTTCTGTGTAGAGAAGTTCCTTCACACTCTGAGACAGGGTAGCCCCCATGGTGAAGTTGCCCAAAAGGGCACTAAACGTCAAACCCAACTGAGGGGCAGGTGAAAGAATTACTTGACCAGTGGCAGTGTCGACATTAATGGACAAATTGGCAGTGGTCAATGTGATGGCGATCTTGTCAGAGCCAATTATGACAGTCCCTGCAGTACCACTGTCAGTGCGACTAATGGTGAAGCAAGTGCATTCAGTGCGCGACACATAGACCGCGTTCGTCGCATTAGACGATTTGGGAAAGTACCAATAGTCGTGAGGAGCGACCTTGGAACGGATGAAGAAACTTGGTAGGGCTGCTATCAGCAAAATGTAAAATGTCCTGCAAGGAACTAACTCACGAGTTCCCGCTAATATGGTCCGCAATTTCAAAGTGATCAAGCGGGGGGATAATGCTCGACCCGCGACCACCCAAGTCGTTCAGCAAAGTGAAAAACACCTTGCCAAGGAATTGGGTCGCAACCCCATTTGTGGTGAGGGGGTTAGCGGCATTGGCCAGGTTCATGTTATGGGTGTAGAACTGAGCATTGACACGCTGAACACTGTTCACGAAACTAGAGACAGTGCCGTGTCCACTTCCACTGTCTCTAGTTTCGTGAACAGTGTTCAGTGTGTCAATGCTCAGTTCTACACCCATAACGTGAACCTGGCCAATGCCGCTAACCCCCTCACCACAAATGGGGTTGCGACCCAATTCCTTGGCAAGGTGTTTTTCACTTTGCTGAACGACTTGGGTGGTCGCGGGTCGAGCATTATCCCCCCGCTTGATCACTTTGAAATTGCGGACCATATTAGCGGGAACTCGTGAGTTAGTTCCTTGCAGGACATTTTACATTTTGCTGATAGCAGCCCTACCAAGTTTCTTCATCCGTTCCAAGGTCGCTCCTCACGACTATTGGTACTTTCCCAAATCGTCTAATGCGACGAACGCGGTCTATGTGTCGCGCACTGAATGCACTCTGTTACGCACTCAAATAGATCTGCTATGCAGAGCCCTAAGAGGGGCGTCGTCTGCTAGCGTTCGTGACGTAACCGGAAGGGTCCGGTCTAGCAACTGAGTCTGGCGACGACGAGTCGGCAGATATCAGAGACGCGCTGGTCATGTGACTTCTAAGACGGATGTCTTTGAAGTCGTCTCAAAGTCAGGATACGAGTATCCGGACGAAGAGAGTCGATCGAGGTAGACTTAGGCGCAACGAGCACCTAAGAGTAAGATACTAGAGACTGAAGCTGAGGGGCTTCAGAGAGAAGTATGTTCAGGGGAAGATTGAGTAGATTCAAGTTAGGGAATCTAGTACAGAGTGACCGACTACTTATACTAAGTGGAGAGGGTTAAGGGCAAGGTTACCGTACGGTAGGTAAGGGCAAAGGGGAAATGGATATGGTATAGGTACGTTGGCAACAGAGCCGGATTAGTGGTGGATGGTCGAATGAGGAATGAGACCGAGAAACGTTGGAATGAACCAACGGTAAAGGTTACAATGCGCAGCACGCATGAGTCAGAGGAAAGATAAGACAGAGATAAGGGAAGCCACATTGGTGGCACGAGTCAGAGACGAGTCATAGCCCGAAGGCACGTGCGCACGTTGGTGCGAGGATAGGAAGACGAGGGATGGGAACGGTCCCGAGGATCCGGTCAACGGATAAGCGGTAGAGGAGGACGAGCCGGAGACAGGTGCAGGCGAGGATGAAGGGAAAATGATAGGGGGGCCATGTAGCCGATGTTACTTGTAACATTACCCCCGTTTCAAGGGATGAACTCCACGAGTTCAATCATCCTGGTTAGCGTACCAGTCGGGGTCGAAGTCGAGGTCCTGGAGCCAGGTGGCGGCTTCGATGGCGTTCTCTTCGCGTTCTTGCTCAAGGCGAGCAGCGTCCTGATCATACGCAGCTTCAAGCTGGTGCATGTCGGTGTAGAACCTTTCGGAGGAGGTTCCACGACGGAGTAGCTTCCTGCCGTCAAGACGAGGGCAGAAGGGGGTGAGGTGCTTGGGGGCAAATTGCCCACAGATACGGCAGAAGTACTGCGCGCAATGCTTCTGCTTGTGCCCGAAGACACGGCACTGGCGGCAGACTACGTTGCTGCGGTAGACCTGGGTGGTCTCGGTAGCCTCACGATGGGCTACGTCGATGGCATCAGCCTGGGCTTCTGCACGAGTGAAGTGGCGGGTATAGTTCTGGGAACGCGGTTGGTGTGCGTGAGAGAGAGGGAGTCCGAGGGACAGAATGGAGCGGGCGCGGGTGCGTTTGCGTCGTGGTGCGGGAGTGGGTCGAGGGGATAAGGCTGGGGACCCAATGGAGACGGGGGGAATGTCCTCGGTGGGGGGCCAATCATCTGGGTTGATGGCAGGTGGGTCAGGGGGGCATTCGTCCAGTTCTGGGATGGTGATAGAGATGGTGTCGATGTCGATAGGAGGGGAGGGATTCCGTGGCGCATAGCGCTCCCTTTCGTACTCTTCCCAGAGAAGATCGATCTCGGGGTTTGTCATCTGAGTGATGTTGGGAATGGGTTCGGGGCTCTCCGAGAGAGGTTGTTGAGGAATAAAGGGGGTCGGAGCTCTGTCATAGACAGCTCGCTCGATGACAGGGAAGTCATCTGGCGGGGGATTAAATGCCTGCTCCGCTTCGATGGCCAAGACGGCAGCATTAAAGTTCCTGAGTTCAAACAGGTTTAGTAAGGCATGCTTGACCTTGCCTTGGTTATATCTGGTGGAGACCGTGGTCAGAGAAGCGTCCCTGGCCAGGTCAATCCTGGTGATGTCGCCAGTGAGGGCATCAGCTGCCCGGAACGCGTTGACGAGATTCATGGTGACATCGTCGTTGGTGCGTACGAGGTAGGCGTCTAGCCTGAGTGTGTACTGGGGGTCACAGATGACCGCTTCCCAGTATGCTCGTCGTCTGTCTTCTATGGCGGATCTCAGGGAGGGTCGGCGGAAGACACCATCCCTAAGCTGGGTGGTCTGGTTATACAGGGTGCGCCTTTCAGGGCCACGCTGTGGCTGGCTCATCGGGGCTGGGTCGGATGCAGATGCATGAGAGGTAGTGGACCGGCGCGAGGAAGCAGAGGATGCTGAGGCCGACATATCTGAGGGGTCTTCCTTGGGTGTTGGCATAGGTAGTGTGCTGGGTGATGGGTCTGCGTTTGTCGAGTCGTTTGGGTTTGGTAGGGCGATGGCGGTTATGGTTCTGTTGGCGGTTAAAGTCGTCTGGAGTCGAAGAGATGGGTTCAGAGGTGCGTTCGGACCTAGTGTAGTGAGGGCGATATGCGAAGTGGCGTTTGTTGATTAACATGAGATGGCGATTGAAGCGATCTTGAGTCGCTTCTTATACGCCTTCAGGAGCTCCGCTGCGAACTTCAATTTTGTTTCGGGGAGCCACGTTCATTCGGAGGCAGGGTAGCCAACCCAGGACACGAGGTACCGGTGACGCGATCCGGTACCCTTGTGTTGGAGGATAGCTTCCACTTCGTAGTGTTCCTCTCCATCGATAAGATCAGGTGGAGGTTCAGTGAAATTCGGTCCATGCACGTCCGTCTCCTGATAGGAGGAAAGTTCCGAGGCGTGGAACATGGGGTGGATACGCCAGCTGGCGGGTAGCTTCAGCTGGAACGTGATAGGGGAGAGGACCTTCTGGATTGGGAAGGGTCCATATCGTTTCGGGGCGAGTTTCCTAGAGGGGAATCCGGTGATCAGGTTCGTGGCGGATAGCCATACCTTATCACCAACGTTCCATGGCTTGTATTTCTGGCCAAAGGAATGATCAGCCATGCGCTGCTGCGCCAGGCTGTGGCATGCGAGTGCTTCCTCGCGGATCTTTGCGAGGGATTTGACTCGATCCTCGGCGGTCGGTAGGGTAGAGTCGGGGAACAAATGAGGGATGCCGCGTGGCTCATATCCCATCATAAGATAGAAGGGGGAGGCATCCCTGGCGGAGTGTCTCTTGGAGTTGTGAATGAATTCGGCCATAGGGAGGTGTTTGGACCATTCGGAGGGAGTTGTTCTGCAGTAGATCCGGAGGTAGGTTTCTAGCTCCTGGTTGAGTCGTTCGGTTTGTCCATCCGTCTGAGGATGGTACGCGGTGGAAAGTGCGACTTGGTAGTCGAGAAGTCGTCCTAGCTCTCTTGCTAGCTTCGAGGCGAATTGTGGGCCTCGGTCCGAGATGATTTTGTCGTAGAGTCCGAAGCGCATGAACACTTTCTTGAAGAAAAGTTCAGCTACTCCTTCCGCAGTGATCAGTTTTTCTGCAAGGGCAGAGAATTACCCCCTTCATAAGCCCATGGTCGACCATGACCATAACAGAGTCGTAGCCGGCGCTCTCCGGAAGATCGGTGATGAGATCCACCGACACCTGAGCGAAGGGGTGAAGGGTCGAGGAGGGGATAGGGGAGAGGGGAGGCGTCGTGGGATGGGTGTTAACCTTCATCTGCTGGCACATAGCACAGCCGTCAACATATTTCCTGATAAAGGAGCCCATGCTGGGCCACCAGTAGGATTTCTTGACATTCCATTCAGTAACGGAACGACCGGGGTGACCCGCGGTGGGGTGGTCGTGGTGTAGCGACAGCACGCGGTGCCGGAGGTCGGGGGGAACGTAGGCACGATCTTTGTAAAAGAGGACACCATCGGTGAACCTCCAGTCAGAAAGTGCGGACTTCATCGGGGGTGCGCACACCCCGGAAAGGGCATCCAGAGCCGTTTTAACGGTCTGGTCGGAAGGGTCGTCAGAGAGCCGCTGGAATTCACCGGCGAGCTCGGTGTCGATTAACCTGGTAAACAGGGTATCGGGGAGGAGGACACGATCTTTGTTATCGTGGCCGGAATCATTGTGGTCGGGTCGCCGGGACAAGGCATCAGGTGCAGCGAGCTTCGTGCCGGGGACGTGGTGAAGTTCCAGGTCGAAGTTGGTGAGCGTAAGGTGCCACCTAGCCTGTCGCCGGGTAAGGCGCTGCGCCTGGCAGAAGTAAAGCAGATTTTTGTGATCTGTGAACACGATGACCGGGTGAGCGCTCCCTTCAAGGAAGTGTCGCCAAGCCTGAAGGGCTCGGATGATGGCGAGGAGCTCCCAGTCATAGATCTCGTAATTGCGTTCGGCCGCATTCAGAGATTGCGAGAGGTAGCCACAGGGATGGTAATCCCCATTGCTGTCGGTCTGGAGCAGCACTGCTCCGGTTGCGAAGAGGGAGGCGTCAGTCGCGAGTGCGAACTGACGCGAGGAGTCCGGGTTCCGTAGGACCGGTTCGGTAGTGAAGAGCTTCTTTAGTTGCTCGAAGGAAGCTTCCGCGGATTCGGACCAGGAAAAGGGGACATCTTTCTTGGTCAGGTCGAGGAGAGGACGGGCGATGTCGGAGTAGTGAGGAATGAAGTGGTGGTAGAAGTTGCAGAACCCGAGGAATGATCGCACATCTTTGAGGTGTGCGGGTCGTTTCCAATCACCAATGCCTTTCAGCTTGGCAGGCTCCATAGCGACTTCTCCTGGTCGGATGATCATGCCGAGGTATTCGACCTCCTGGGTGTCAAAGGTACATTTCTCGGGTTTGAGAAAGAGGTATTCCTTGCGGAGCTTTTCTAGCACTCTGCGGGTGCGCTCCCGGTGTGTCTTGAGGTCATCTGAAAAGATAAGAATGTCGTCCATATAGACGATGAGCCATTCTTCATTAATTTCTTCTGCAAGAAGAGCATTCATGTAAGCTTGGAAGGTTGCGGGTGAATTGCACAATCCGAAAAACATTACCTTGGGCTCGAAGAGCCCATATGAGGTGGAGAACGCGGCTTTCCACCTGTCGTCGGGGTGAATCAGGATGTTGTTGTATCTGGAGCGTACGTCGACCTTTGTGAACCACTGCGCCTTGTTGAGTTTCGCAATCAAGGGGGGGATCAAAGGGAGCGGATACGTGTTCTTAATCGTCCATTCGTTGATGTATCGGTAGTCCTGGCAAGGCCGGAGGGAACCGTCCTTCTTCCCTACGAAGAAGAACCCAGCGGCCTGGGGAGACTTCGAAGGCTGGATAAAATCCTTGGCGAGATGCTCATCCAAGAATGCTTTGACAGCTTCGGTTTCCTTCGGGGAGAGCAGGTAAGCTCTGGAGGATTTCGGAATGAAACCTTCCTTCGTTTCGATCCTATGGTCAACTCCCGGCCGAGAGGGAGGAAGTCAATTGAGGCCGTCCTTGGCAAAGACATCAGCGAAATCATGAAGGTAGGAAGGTACCAGTTCCTCGAATGATTTTTTCTTCTTTTCTTGAGCGTCCTCCATAGCGAATTCCTGAGCTTTGTTGGAGGTCTTCGTGTATTCCTGCTGAGAAGCAAGGATCCACAGGTTTCGGAGGGGTTTTGCCTGTTTCCTCAGGGCTTTCTTGATTTCTTGTTTCGAAGTCCCATCCTTCGTAAGCGGAGTGTCGAAGGAGACATTCTCGATGATCCAAACGGATGTTCCGTCCGGAGGATATTCCACTAGAATTTCGTCGTCAGCAAGAGGATAAGTGGAGATTTCCTCAACTTTATCCGCTAGGTGAGCTTGTCCGACCCAGACGTCGTCCATGGTGTCGAAATCGATATCTTCCAAGGGCACAATCATTGGTGCCGCTTTCTTCTTGGTGCGCTTCTTGCGCTTCTTGATTTCCTCTAGGCAATGTTGCGTGCCTTCAGGTAGTCGTTTGAGGGGAGTAAAATCCTCCTCATCGAGTTCCTCTAGGAAAGCTTTTTCTCCGCGAAAGAGATAAGGCTTAACCTTGCTTTCCCGGCGGGAAGCGTTGAGGCTCCTCTCCACCTCCTTTGACCGGGCGGTCGCAGGCAGGGAGATCGTGTTCACCTTCCAGTTGATATTGGGCATCATGGCGCTAAGCCAAGGTTTTCCAAAAAGTAGGTCATCATGCTTGGAAAGTTTCGTTACGTTGAACTTTCCGTACATAAGTCTCTGGTCGAGACGAATGAACAGCATGCAGTAGTGGGTGACCTGTCCTGCTGAGGACGGGCTCCCATCTACTGTGGTGATCCGGAAGGGTTTCTTGAGCAAGTGGGTTCGGATCCCATTTCGCTTGACAAAGTCATAGCTAATGAAGGTCCCACCGGCCCCTGAGTCGATGATGGCGGTCGACTGAACGGTTTTGGCACTGCATGAAGAGAAAAGTGTCACCGGGACACGGAACTCGTTGGATTTACCAACAGCTTTAGTATACAATGTGCAGATAGAGGGAATTGACCGTTCGACAAGCCCTCTCTTTAAAAATCCTTTCCAACTCGGTCGACAGTTATGTCTTCCTCGTCAGAAGACTCGTCAAGCTGGCGGACGCCAGACTTGCTTGGCTTCTTGCCGTCATGTTCTTCGTCGTTCTTGTCTCCTCGGCGCACCTTCGGGTGGAACTGGGAATCGTTCGCTCGGTGGCCTTTCTCCTTGCATTTGAAGCAAAGGCCTTTGTCGTAGCATTTCTGCCGTTCCTCAGGCGTGAGGGTTCGATCCACGTCCATAGCGTCGGGGTCGCGTTGGCGAACGTGAGGCTTAGGAACGTGCCGGTTGCCGGAAGGTCGTACCATTCTCTGGTAGGATGCTCCTGCCTTGCATCTCTTGTAGTTGGATTCCAACTGCATGGCAGCAGTGTACCATTTGTCAATGGATGTCGGGACCGTTTCCTTGTTGTAGATGGAGGCGCGGAGTCCTGGCTTCAAACCACGTTCGAAGAAGTGGATGAGGGAGATGTCCTGCTTTAGGCTAGCGGTGGAGGATAGGGTCTTGAAGGTTGCAATGTAGGGCATCACATCACCGGTCTGGACAAGACTTTGGAGTTTGGTCAACGCCTCGGTCATGCGATCTGCGGGGTGGAAGGCTTCGGTGAAGGCTTTCTTGAAGTCCTTCCAAGTCCCGAAGTCCGGTGGGGACTTTCCGAAGGCTTCCCGGTAGAAAGTGTCTGCCCAGATGCGGGCGTCTCCAGTGGTCATGTACTGGAGCGTAACAGCGACCTTAGTCTGGTCGGAGCTGTAGATCGTCGGGTTGATGAGGAAGTATGTCTCGACTGAGAACATCCAGCGCTCAGCGTCATCGATGCTTCCTCCATAATGTTGTGGTACTCCAGCCTTGAGCTCAGGCTTGGCAGTAGTTGTCGTAGTGGGGCCTCCAGACATTCTTGTTCTGGGGTTCGAGTTGAGGTTACCGTCCGTTTGTTCGTCGGGAAACTCGTCAGAGGACGTAGAGTCTCGTTCCGATTCTGGTTCTGTGTCAGAGTCAGGAGTGTTGGGATCACGTTCCCAAGGGTATCTCCTGGTCCAGGCAGTTGTCGTGACTGTTCGTCAATAGGCCGCGCGGATGGTGGGGCGTCGGTTTGGGTAACTTGAATCTTTTGTTACGCACTCAAATAGATCTGCTATGCAGAGCCCTAAGAGGGGCGTCGTCTGCTAGCGTTCGTGACGTAATCGGAAGGGTCCGGTCTAGCAACTGAGTCTGGCGACGACGAGTCGGCAGATATCAGAGACGCGCTGGTCACGTGACTTCTAAGACGGATGTCTTTGAAGTCGTCTCAAAGTCAGGATACGAGTATCCGGACGAAGAGAGTCGATCGAGGTAGACTTAGGCGCACCGAGCACCTAAGAGTAAGATACTAGAGACTGAAGCTGAGGGGCTTCAGAGAGAAGTATGTTCAGGGGAAGATTGAGTAGATTCAAGTTAGGGAATCTAGTACAGAGTGACCGACTACTTATACTAAGTGGAGAGGGTTAAGGGCAAGGTTACCGTACGGTAGGTAAGGGCAAAGGGGAAATGGATATGGTATAGGTACGTTGGCAACAGAGCCGGATTAGTGGTGGATGGTCGAATGAGGAATGAGACCGAGAAACGTTGGAATGAACCAACGGTAAAGGTTACAATGCGCAGCACGCATGAGTCAGAGGAAAGATAAGACAGAGATAAGGGAAGCCACATTGGTGGCACGAGTCATAGCCCGAAGGCACGTGCGCACGTTGGTGCGAGGATAGGAAGACGAGGGACGGGAACGGTCCCGAGGATCCGGTCAACAGATAAGCGGTAGAGGAGGACGAGCCGGAGACAGGTGCAGGCGAGGATGAAGGGAAAATGATAGGAGGGCCATGTAGCCGATGTTACTTGTAACACACTCGCTTCACCATTAGTCGCACTGACAGTGGTACTGCAGGGACTGTCATAATTGGCTCTGACAAGATCGCCATCACATTGACCACTGCCAATTTGTCCATTAATGTCGACACTGCCACTGGTCAAGTAATTCTTTCACCTGCCCCTCAGTCGGGTTTGACGTTTAGTGCCCTTTTGGGCAACTTCACTGTGGGGCCTTCCTTGATGAAGAGTGGTGAGAGCGTGAAGGAGCTCCTCTACACAGAACATGGGGAAGAGTGGGAACTCGCTTGAATTGTTATCATTTGACACAAAGTTGCCTTGTACTAGTACTACTATAGTCTGCCCTAGAGAGGACGAAGGAAGGCATCTGTTCCTGTACTATTATAACACTAGGAAGCTATTGCATTTTTTGTTGAACGCCTGCAACCACGTGTACCACTACATGACTTGGAGATGTACGTGATGTTTGGATTGCATAAAGGCCGTTTGATCACGGGTAAGTACCGTACGAGATCGCGTTTGATAATGGCATAAAATGGATTAAGTATAAAGCGGCTTACCATCCCGCAACTTGAAGTTAGGCGGCCATCAAAAGACCATCAGTACTAGTTATTTTCTTTGAGCTTTGACTAGCACAAAAACCATAAAAAATGCTCATACAATATGACCTGAAGCATAGTGAGGAACAACTATATCCACGAAAAGTCCTTTCATTGCAACGCATCCGCAACCATCGCAAGTAGCTCCTTCGTGCTCTTCCCAACGTTCTTGTCATCCTTCGCTATGACCTGCCAAACAGGCCCGTGATGCGGCTCAGCAGCAACGCACTGCCTAATAACCTCCTCCATATATTCCTGTAGAACTCAATTAGTAAGCATCTCAGGTGCATGACAATCGACGCACGGGAGTGCCATGCTGGCGCTCGAACTTAAGCCACCATCCCCAATGGTCTCCGATATCCTTATCCTGTTCTGTAGCCACACTCCTCGAGAACCACTGTCTCGCCTTCTCAATCTTCCTTTCCGTCCAGAATAAACGCGCAACTGTACATGTGATCAGCGGATTATCCTTGCTTTTCTTCAGTGCATCAACAGAGCGGCTTTTTCTGGTCGGCCGTGGTTCAGCCCATATAGACATCGACCATAGGAGACCGGACGATGGGCATTCCTGTAGGCCACGGGCGAGCATCGCTTTTGCTTGTGCAGCTCCACCGGATCGCTCTTCCACACCAACAGACTCTGCCCACAAGATTTCGTTTGCCGGATTGACGAGCCGTCCCTTCTCTAGCAATGCGCGAGCTTTGATGCTCTTTCCATCAAGCTCCTCCAGCTTGCTCGCAAGCACCCATAACGTAATCTCCTTCGGGCAAGCCTTGAGGCCTGCAGCGTATGAGGCACGCGCAGTGGAGTACTGCTTTTCCATCTGGCGGATCTGCCCTTGGACCATGTACAGTTTGGCAAACTTAGGGAATTTAGATAGGGCGGTGGAGACAGTTTCAAGTGCTGCAGCGTACTGCCCTTGCTGACGCTCGAATACAGCAGATTTCATCCAGATCTGAAAGGTTACAGTCAGATCAGTCGTGAATTGGATATTGGGATGAGATACTCACCCGTTCAGTATCTGCAACTGTCCGTGCACGCACGAGTAGCTCCCTTGCGACACCCAGTTCACCATTTTCGGCCTCGAGCTTAACCGCGGCAAGCCAAATTTGTTCGCTTTCGGGATTAGCGATAAAAGCTTTTTCGAGGACCTCACGTGCCGCTGGCACGTCTCCAGCCAGCCACTTTTCTTTGGCTGACATGAGCCAGAGAACTTCTGCCTGCGGGCAATAGTGCACTGCCTGAGAGAGAACTCCATCGAGCGATTCCCTAGAAAAAGTTTAGTACAAGATATATATTCCGCAAAAAATATCTTACTTAGTGCCGTGCGCCTTCTCCAAATCTGCAGCCTTTCTCCAGAGGTTCCGCTGATCCGGAAAGACTTTAAGCGCATACGCAAGCACGGCCCTCGCAGTCCCGACCATGCCCCTCGCCTCCGCACTCTCTGCATCGCTAACCCATGTATCCAACCTGTCCTCTTCCTCGACCTCCATACTCACTGTAGCCTTAATGATTGCCTCGCACGTACGCGGGCTGCCGTCGCTCTCACACCGCTCCGCCTCCTTCAGCCACTGCTCGCGCGTGAGTAACACTTGGTGCTGCCGGAGCTGCCGGACACCAAGCTCGATTGTCTTGTCCACCAGCTCAAGCTCCTTGTTTCTGGTTTCTGTGGTTTTGTCGGGGTCGTCGCCCGTGGCCCCTTGCTCGAGCAGGCGTCCAGCAGCAATCCAAATCTCGTGCGACGTAGGGACAGACTTGCGGGCCTTGTTGAGAACGGCTTTGGCGCGCTCAGGGGTTTCGAGACGGGCAAGAGCAAGCCAGAGCTCGACGGAAAGTGGTATCACCTCCACGGCGCGGGAGAGGAGTATGCGAGCGTCCGTAGCTGATTCTTCGAGATTGACAGTTTCCTTCCACAACCGAACAGAGTTGGGAATATTCTCGAGTGCTGCATGTCATGTAAGTAAATCGCGGTGGACTAAATGGAAAATTGTGTACCTTTACGCAAGACACGTTTCTTCGATTTAGCATCTTGTTCAAGGTCGGCTGCTGCAAGCCAGATCTTGACGCTCTGACCGACATGTTGAACAGCATTGGCAAGAATGACTTTTGCATCATCATTATTCTGAAAGGGATATCAGCAACAACACAGAGCGTGCCATGGTTCACGTACATGTAACCGCGCTGCCTCAAGCCATACGTCATCACTCTTTGGACACTGTTCACAACCTGCTTTTATGAGTTTCCTTGCAGCAACCATACGTCCAGCGTGTTCCTCCAGACATGCAGCTGCAATCCAACCAGGAGCATGTTTAGGATTTGACTTGACGAGCGAGTCAAACAGCATGCGGGCACGCTTGATGTCGCCGATTTCAGCTTCAGTCTTGAGAACAACGCTATTGAGTGATGTGAGGTATCCCTTGGGATCAACAGAGGTAGCAGAACCAGATGTAGTGGCTGTCCCAGAAATCTACGATACAATGAGTATGATGCAATAAGTACCTATGATAAATAGAGAAGACGTACCTGATCGAGCTTCAAGGACAAGATCTTATCACGAGCTTGGCCGATTTCGACGAAATTGGTCATGGTACCAGTGTCTGCAGGAGTCTCAAAGCCATTGGCTTGCTGTTGTCGAGTGTCCAAGGAATTCTCATATTCAGACTTGGATCGATCACCGACGATGATGCTGTCAGGAACGGCGAAAGTCCTTTCGTCTTTTCGCCGCTTCTTCCTTGTAAGATTACCAACTTCTGGTATGCTTTCCCACTCCTGGTCGGTGACGACGGACAAACCACGCTTCAGGTCAGCGAATTGTTGCTGAATCTTGGGGCGTTCAGCTCGATGTTTTGCAAGCTCGGCGTTCTCTCTCGCCTCCCTGGATAGAAAAACAAAGTGAAGCAGCTGAACACAATAAAATGATATAACTAACCAGAAAGCACACACCTGCGTGCCCGACGCCGTGAGTCCATCTTCTGATCAACATCATCATATATTTTGTCAGCTTCCTCATCATCCTGTTCATAAGTTGTGCCAGCAAATAGGCCATATTCATTGTCGGGGTCTTGGAATTGTTCTGGATCAATTTCGGGCTCCTCACCACGCCTAGCTTGGGCCTCGCTGTACAAAGGATGAGTGAAATCCTCCAAGGAGAAATATTCAAACGCACGCAATAACTTCCGCAGATGGACCCTCTCTGGCAGGTCCAATATCTGAACGAGTTGTGAATCCAGAAGCGCTGTCGTTGCGTTAGGTCGGGGCATGCATTGATATACGAGACACTAACCCTCTACCGAGACCAGCAACATATGATGCCGGAGCCGGCATCGACAAGAACGCAAGTTTGTTTTTATTTGATGCCATAGTGGTCGATCACAACAGAGTGTCGATGGGGCACGTTTGGGGCACGTCGTCCGAGTCGTCGTTGATGAAGCAGGAAATGCGTGATGACTAAGCAACTTACTGAATAATAAAGATTTGTTCTCCTAATACATGTTTATCGCATGAGCCATTATGCGTCTATCATATCTACCCTAGCTAGACCTCCATCTGCAGGTCGGCATCAGAAGGTAAGTTCACGCACGAACGGCGGTACATAAATATTTCCTTGAAGAATCGACTTGGCGAAGTTTCAGCGTGCAGGGCGGCCCAAGCGACAAAAAGGACTCCTAGCTGGTACACTTCCTGACGTTACATTTAAAACGATCCGTTCCAATATGTACAATAAGCCACGATGAAAGTACTTAAAAGCATAGTTTGTATCAGTAAATAGTACATGAATATCGAGATAAGAAATAGAGATAAAGTTGTTGGGTACGAGAAACGATACTCGACGCTTGCTTCAACAAGTATGGTCGTCGATGAACCATTGTCCGTAGACACCCCAAAGCTAACGGTATGTCAGCTGACTGAGAAATAAAGGAAACCAAAATACACATACATTATTCACGCACGAGTCTGCGCCAGTGAATTCCCGGTCTAGGAAACGAGTAGGGGTTGTTGCACAGAACTCCTTATAGTCTGCTAGGAACGGCAAGTTCTCGAGACGTTGCTCAATGTGCTGCAAGAATGATCAAATTAAATACTAGAAAATAGTGCATCCACTCTTACTCTCTTCTTCGAGCCTCTAGCGGAACAGCCCTACAGGGTCGAGTGGTTAGTATGAATAAAAAATAATATCTTCAGCTTACCATGTCCTTATATCCACTCCAGTAGGTGACGCAGTCGGGTTCGTCATGATTGATGGCAAAGTGTCCAATCACCGTGCCTGAACGCTATACAAAGTCAAAATTTATTATCAGGACTAGTGAAAAAGGTCGACCAACATCTTCGCATCTGGAAGGCCAGTGAGGCCGGCCATGAACAAACATCGGAGTAGCTTTGCAGATTTCCATCCTATGAGGGCTCCAACGAGACGCGTTGAGCTCTGCTACGTACTCCTTTGTTGCATAAGTGGTGCAGGAATGAGATTCGATATTGGTCCAAGCAAACTCATTGAGGGGAGCGAATGAGAAGAAAACGATGGCAAACACCCCAAAAATGATTACGGCTCCAAGAATTGTAAAGAAGCAACATCCTGGGTCATTGTTCCGTCGTCTTCCTGTTGAAAGGAGAGGGTCGACTTCATTGTACCTAAAGATAAGTATCAATAGCTGCATCCTTATTTCGTGTGCTGCACATCATGCCTTGAATGGATTCTAGCAGTCACCTCTATCAAGTACTGAAAGGATTGGGTACAGAATGAAAGCTTACACGGTCCTAGAATCGGGGATCATTGGTACTACAATGTGCATCTGGGACTGGCAATTTACATGATGCCTGTGACAATCATGATCATGTGTGTGCCCTTGCGGAGTGCAGTGAGCATGGTCGTGATGGGATGCTTGTGGCATTGAAGCATGATGCTGGTACGCCGGAGGAGGGTGACTGAAATCACTAAAGTTTAAAACGTAAACGCAAGGAGCTCAACTATCACAGCAGCCTTGTAATCTCACCTGGTATGATGTGACATCGTATCTCTGAGATAGCTAAGGTATGTAAGAGACGCTGGTGGGCTGCCGCATTGCTGCGATGCGGTAAGAAGGAAATCCAAAAAAGGCGATTAAGGCAAGATCCGGAAAGGCAGTGTGGCAACATACCCGATTATCGATGTATTCTGTTTCTAAGCCTCGCAGGATTTCTAGTGCATTTACAGTAGGCATTGAGATTGTTGTGAAAAGTGCCACTCAACCGCTTTGTTTAGTCCTCCGATTCAGCTGAGCAGTAAATTACACCACCGCGTACAGCGCGAACCATAAATATCCAAGGCCTATTGAAAAGCTATGGTCTAATATAAATTAAGTGGAAGCAGATTGTATCAAAGATGAGTAGCGGGACCCTAGAATGCATATAAGAGCTATTTGTGTGTAGACATAAAATCTAAGTCGTGAGTGATTGGTTGTCTAAAATGAATTGCTAGTAATGAGTCGTGACGAGACACAGGCTTCAAGGCGAACTGATCTACCGATGACGTATGCCACGGGCTCACAGTAATCCCGGTACAAACCAGAACTTCACTTCCGCGGCATATGCATCCCACTCTGATGCAGATAGTTTACGGAGCTCACCATCCTCTGCGTACGCACGGCTCACACCTACGGACAACGCCCAAGCCCACCACGTAGCCCCTAACAATGCGGAGCTGACAGGTCCGAGGATGCCGCATTCGTTTACCCAGCTCCCAGGAGTTAAATGCGAGAAGGCAATTCCCGCAACGAGCAACAAGGAGCCTGTGTAGGCTGGGTGCCGGACATATTTGTAAAATCCAGATGTCACGAGCTTGTGCTCAGGGTACATGGTGAGATCGAAGGTGAACAAGTGACCGAGCTCATGGAAACAGCGCACGCGGATAAACATCCCGAGAGCAGCCATCATGACCCCGAGCAAGAACATGGGAGTGACTAAATCTTGTGTGCGACGTGCAGGACAGAGTACCGAGTCGATGTGGCTTGATAGCTGCGTTGAGAACAACGATCCACAAAAATAGTGGAATGTCGAAATCACTTCATATGCAGCGATCAGCCATAGAATTATGGTGTGGGCCTAAATAAAACGCGATTTTTTAATCAGATACAAAAGCTACAATATCACCAGCTTACCTTGAAGATCAATGGAGCTATTTGCAAGACGGATGCCTCTTCAGTGTGATAGCGCCATTTTGTTGGCGTTTTATTGGGTGGAGTAAATGCAATCTGGTTGCAGAATGCTTGCACCAGGACAAGGGAAGAGCGCAGAAAAAGAGACATTGCAAGCTACGCTGCGTAACGAGTGAACGTATATCAAATGCCTTTTATATTGGAGAAACGAATACCCAGTACGGCTCAACAGGGATGAACCATACATTCACGGGGGGTTAGCCGGCAAAGTGTATCAACCAAAGTTCAAAACCAACCAGGGGTTCGTGTCGAGAGCCATCAAGCCGAAGATGTACGAATTTCCAGTGCTGCGGCGTGTTGCACTATAAACCTTATCTAGATCGTATACATTATGGAGAAGCTCAAAGGACCTGCGAACACTCCATTGAAATTGATTATGCTGAAGAAAAGTTTCTGCCTGACATATTTGTGTCCGCGGAGGGTAGGCAGTTAAAACGTGTGTGCCATATCTCGTTTGGGGTGACAGCGCACAATGAGATCACCCTCGGGGGTATGGTACGACCAGTGGCAAACCCAAAGTACCAACTAGCAATGATATGATTTATGGACCGTCTCCATCAGCCTAGAGCAGGCCCGGGAGCCGGGTAAAAACCTGTACTAAATCTTGTTTCATTCGCATGCCAAAGGGATTTGATTAAACGTACCGATGAGTCCATTAACGAAAGCCCACTTAGCAATTGGTATTGTTCCTCCGTCGACTCGGAACGTTCATGAACTGCTAAAATCGTGATTATGTAATTAACAATCTGAGTCTGAAGTCGACTTCGGAACTGATCCGATCTGTTCCAGCACTGACTTCGACCAGGACCGATACCACAAGATTATCGATTATCTTGAGCACGAGTCCTTGCGCACGAGCTACGAGAGATTGCATATTGATATCTCCAATGGCAGACTCAAACTGGTATCCCTCTTCATGGAAATCTAGGTCAGCTGCTCAGGTGGGAATGCCATCGTTCAGGTTCAGGCTCAATCGATGATGAATCATGAAACGTTTGATTTACGTATCAGATGGTAGATTACCCTGACCAACAACATCTCCAAAGGTCTGTTGTACACGTGCAATTCAATACGCATCCGTAATTTACTCCTTCAATTAATCAGAGTCTTGACAAAAATCAATGCTTTACCCCCTCTCGTAACGCCCGCAGAAGTCGGTGTTTAGTATTTTTATCTGCTGCTGTTCATTACCGTGATTGTATTATAGATTGAGCGCCTTCGCTTTCAGATAACTGCTGTGCAGCGGAACGAGGCCTTCTTGCTCCATGCGGGAGATTGCGCAGAAAGTTTTGACGCGTGTACTCAAGTGAGCTATTCCATTCTCAATACAGCCTTCTAAAGCGTTTGGAAGCAAAACATATCAGCAAAGATCGGGTTGATACTTTCGTTCTCTCTCATACTTATTTGGGGTGGACGTCTCCCAGTGGTGCGTTGAAGATGCATGCCATAACGCATGATTAGTTTGCCTGTGCGCATATTCTCACAACGGGCTTTCGTGATTTAGGTACGCATCGGACGCATTGCCGGGCAATATGCCAAGCCCAGGAGCAGCGGGACAGAAACGATTGACAATAGAGAGGTTTTGAGTTTCCGGTGCGCTATGGCTAATTCAGACATCGAGTCAGACATCATCTAACTCCAACCTGAATTCGTATTGCAGTGGTGATAATGTCAATGGGTAGCGACAACAGAAGAATCTATTTTGATTGACAACTAAACTTTTAGCAGGCTTGATCCTAATGATCGAACCCCAGATCCTGAGAGGCTCCTTAGGTTTGTGCTTCACTACCCTATTATAATCGACATTGAACATCCTTCCTCATATCAGTGCCTACTTTCATTCCACCGCTACCCTCAATTACGTTCGTGGGCTTCTCACATCCGGATTTGCTTCATTGCATCACCCGCGGGACTGGTCACTCTCACATGTCCGTTCACCGGCGTTACGGTCAGTATATCCTCTCACATGCTCTTAACATCCCTGATTTCGGGCACTGTATCTACTGCAGGAGCGAGTTTGAAAAAATCACTCGAGGTCTTTCTGATGCGCTCGACTTCAGCCACACGATAGGCGCTGACTCAGGTAGGGAAAGTGCGCCCTTTGACCGGGGTGGTGGTCGAGGGGTTCTGGGCGAGATTGATTTCTACACGAGGTCAGCTCCCTAATGACATGACATAGTGTGGCCGATCAAATTGATGGTATTTGACACTGCAGCCACGAAGGATTAATGCTGGACTGGGAGCAAGCAATGACACGGGAAGTTAATATCGTTGGGTCAGGGCCGTCTCCGCAGGAAAAGGGCTTCTACAATACTTCTGCCCACTTTATATGGGTTGGCGACCGTACAAGACAACTTGATGGCGCCCATATCGAATATTTCCGAGGCATCCGCAATCCCATCGGCATCAAGGTCGGACCTTCATTAGAAAATGCGGAGCTAATCAGGCTCCTACAAAGTACGTATGATTCTGGGAGTACGTCTCACAGAACGTACTCATCGCATGCCTCTTTATAGTCGTGAATCCAAACAAAGAGAGTGGTCGCGTGACACTCATCACCAGATACGGAGCGGGAAAAGTGCGTTCATTCTCGACTGTTTTCGACAACCTTTGACCAAGCTATCAAGATCGGGGATCACCTCCCTGGCCACATTGAAGCCGTTAAGCACTCTCAACACCCGGTCGCATGGGTATGTGATCCCATGCACGGAAAGTATGTTTACATCCTCGATGACGTGAACCGTGAGCGCTAAGCCATTCCAAGCACACTTACTTCCAGCAGCGGCTTCAAAACACGTAACTTTGGGACTGTCATCAGCGAGCTGACTTCCTGCATCAGTATCCACGCTGCATGTGGGTCTCGGCTTGGCGGAGTCAGTCTTGAGTTCACAGGCGAGCTTAATGACGAAGGCTTCAGCGTGACAGAGTGTCTTGGAGGAAGCATGGAGCTCAGCGAGGAACAGCTGGGGCTCAGATACCAGGTATGCCAGACTACGTTCGTATTCGATTGCTGTTCTAACCCTCAACCTCAACAAAGTCGTTCTGTGACCCTCGACTCAATTTCGAGCAATCGCTTGGTATGGCGAGCTAAATTTAAGTCCAGAATTACTTTCAGTTGACACATTTGACAGACGTTGCCTTTCTTATATCGAACTACTTCAAAGAAGAAAGACTCGGTGATAAAGGAGAAAACAGTATCTATGCCGCCCTTGGAGGAAGAAGAACAATTTGATAGAAATATGATGAAAGATGTAAAGTCTATCTCGCAAGATGCTGTACAGCTGTATATATCCGTGATACAGCAACAACAATACAGTGGGTGAAAATGATGGCTGTAGAAGGGTACTATGAGAGATCGAAGCCAGCGCCAGAGGAGATTGCCTGTAGGAGCTTGTCACGAAGCTTTTTTTCGCTTGTATACCTGGGCAGCTGATTGTAACAAGTCAGTCACGCTATATATTTCAGCACAAGGTCCTACCTTGAGGAGGTTCACGCAGGTGCTCGAAGTTGGTAATCGGTGCTCGTCACTCCCTGCATCACGTATGGCAAAGAGAGGGTTTAGCTGCTTAAAGCCTCTGGAGAATAATGAGCGCCTGCAACGGCAAGTAACAAGGAGAAATGGTGGGGGCTATGAACTCACAGAAGTGGCGGTCGACTGCAGCTTGTGACAAATCTCAAGAACAATCGTCGTTGTTCCTGATCGAAATCCTCCAAAACCTACAGATGAAAGTTACAATCGATGATACAATTTGCAGTCTATGAAAATACTGACCTTCCAGAAAGTTTGTATAGTGGGTTCGTCATTATCATATAAACCTCCATATTGGGTGTGTGTTCTCAAGTCCTGCACATCCACAGGTGCGTTCACGCCACCTAGCAATATCTGAAGTTCCTGCTGATTGAACATTCTAGAAAGAGCTATATCAATAATCCAGGCAGAGTTAATTTGATCCCAACACACCGAAGCCATTTAGGGTCTATCATATCAGAAAGACCCTCAAAGAATGCCTCGCTCTGGAGCTTGATCTGCTTGCTCAATCTGTAGTGAGAAGTGAGGTAGATATATTGCAGTCGGTTTTCCCGGGTCACCGGGACATTGCTGCCATCTGGTATGAGGTCCACGGCTTTGGCGACCCCAAACTCTGGTAACATCCCGCGTCAGAAAGATATAATCCGGGCGCATATTTTAGTAATGACCAACCTTCGATCGCAACAGTGAAGTTCAATGCGAGATCTTCCACATCTCCAGTGTAGTTCTTGAGGAATATGAGACCTTGGTATAAATCAGGATCGAGAGAAGCAAGGTCGTCCAGAAAACTTTGTTTGTCTAGCCACTTTATCGTTGATCAATGACGTGATAACTTGTTATCAATGATACGGCAATTACCTTGGCTAGGAAAAACCCTGCGAATGCGACCTCGACGAGGATGCCCTTATAGAGTGCCTTGCCTAGAATTCGTCCGATGAAGCGATACCAGTTCAGATTGTGCGCTGCCTCGGATATGAACGTGAGTGTGAGTATCAAAGAATAGATCTGCGAATAACATACGTTCTGTGGCGTACGAGTGGGGATTGGGGTAAATCTCATTCCTTTTAGTTTCCAGCCACAGTCCACGGTCTGTGTCAAACACTTCCTTGCACAAGGAAGTAAAAAACTCCTTGAACACGCCACCGCCGTCAATTCCGGCCCTAACGAATGACCATTCATCAGTATCCGTACATTAGACAAATTTTATGCCTTATACACACTCAGGCTCTCCAAATTGATCGATAAATGTTATAGCAATCGGGGCCCTTAGATCTGCTTCGGCCAGTCTGTCATATCCATCTTGCGCGATATGGCCTCTGCGAATGGATACATCGATCCGCCCACGTGTGTCCCTATTGCGGTTCCACTTATCGTTTTCTACGAAGCGCCGGAAAATCAAAACACGAGTCTCAAATTGGACAGCGAATGGAATATTGTTGAGGACCCCGAGCCGAGGGGAAAAGTGTGAGAGCTGTCTCTTCGTCAAGGTCCGCGGCGCGGAGGACTCATCGAGCTGCTGTTCTTCGAATCTGTGAAGACGTTAGTTAGCACAGGTTAGAGATGATATATTCACGAGTGCGACCCACACAGCAGCATCTATGAAAGAATTCATGTCGATCTGAGAGCTTATATGCCAGTGGTTCTCAGGCATGAAAGGTTTGCGGGAGCTGAAAAACACCAGGTCGGTATGAATTACTGAGCGACTGCGATGATATGCGCGGACTTACTCCCGTGCATGAATAGCTTGTAGACATTTCGTTATCTTGTCTCGTACACCTACCCAACGGAGATTCAGACCCGGCACACCACCTTCCTGGATCTTCGTCTGGTCATCCCGCCAGTAAAGAGTAAATGCGATGTTAAACAGCGCACGAGAAAAGGCCACCAGTTCGTCCAAACTCAACGACGTTCGGGAGTTAGAGAAAAATTCATCATCACCCATCGTCAAGAGAGATTGAGTATAAAGCTCAGTGAGTAAGAGTAGAGGTGGCCACGCCGACGCTAGCGAGGGGTCTTGATTATAATCAGTATGATTCATTACAGGAAGCACGAAGACGAACCCATCAAGGATGACATATTTTCATTTTTCCCAAGTGGAGAGTTTCGTACGTAGTCGCGGTAAATCTCGCGCACAAGCCCACCCCCTCCATATAGCAGCAACGTACTCAGTATTTTGCTCTTCCGAGTAGGACATACGATGCATAAGTTGACAAGCCATGATACAAGATCGGGCAGTGCGCCATGATCATGCTGAGCTGCCTTCAGCAAGGAATTCAAGTGCGAAGGACTTGGAAGGATCTGGAGTCGCTTCTGTGTCCGAGCATCAAGCGGAGGCAGCCTTGGCGTTGGTGAAAAAGATGTGACAACTGTAACTTGTGGTTGTTCTGATTCCGAATCACCATCGTCAGCCCAAGACATTGTGGGGGCGCGGGCATCAGATACTGATGGAGGATCGAGCACATGCACAGGAAGGATGCTCAGTGAAGCGGTCATGAGCTGGAGATATGTTTTCAAAGACGAAAGAGGTAGAATCGCATATCTTGGGGAGGTAAAAGCGTACAGGTTGGCTATAAGATGCACATGGGATTGGAGAGGGATTGTGGAGACAAGTTCGGCAATAGAAGTCGACAAGACTGACAATGAAGATAGAGGAAGTTTTGCGGAAAGGGCTGTGAGTGACGAGATCGGGATTCGATTTGGGAGAAGAGGGGTTGTGAGTATATGAATGACGAGAGACCGAAAGCACTGCAAAAATGCCTCTGAAGAGCGTTCTAATGTGTTGAGCGGGCGATATATGAGTTCCACAAAGAAAGGTAGGGTTGGAGCATTCTTTGTCTCCGGCCCCTGAGAACAACATAAAATATATAGAGAAGATGGGGCCAAGGAAACTCACAATGGTTTGTATTGAACGAGCAAGGTATTGATACAAGTCATGCCTTACAGCATATTCGGTGATGCTCACAGTGAGCTGATTACCGGAAAATCCCAATGCTTCAACAGCAAACGCTGGGTTCAAAAGAGCGCACAAGACTTGAAGGCATGAGACAGCGCGTTCAGATCTGGATCAGGTTAGCTCAGTCAAGAGATTGATAATATGTATCAGAACCTTGGGCGATCAGAAACAGAGCGTAGGAGTAGGAAGAAAACTTGTCGCATCAGTACAAGCCAGTGTTCTCGATCACAGCCATGGGCGAGACTGAATAGCGAACCTAGGTGAATGATTATTTGGTAGAAGCATGGGGTCGTACAGAAGCCGCGTACCTTGAGAGAGGACCTCCACAGCCCATTTGTCGAGGAAATCGGTGTCTTGTCCGATGAGGACGAGGCATCGGAGGCCAGTGAGTCCTGTAATATCTCCTGTGAACAGTTCACGAAGTTCCTGGCGGACCCTTCTGGAGTCGGTGATGCCACGCCACCAAGCCTGGATTGTAACTGCACTATCTTGTCGTTTTCGGACAGTTTCCCTCTCTATTCTTCGAGCTCTGGCCTGATTTAAGATAGCTGCTTGAGAGGTGGTGACCGAGCTCGATCCGCCAAGATTGATCTCGCGACGTCTTTCGTCCCCAAAGAGTGGTAGCATATCTTGTGGTTTTGATATGAATTTCCGTGCTTGAAGATTTGGCTGCGAAAAGTAGTTTTGCCTGTTGTCAGAGTGGAGTGACCTGGTTGGTTGGTTGGTTGGTTGGTTGGTTGTACTACGGTAAGTAGCAATAAGTATGTCGTACTATGATACTAGTAGTATGTAATTCGGATGCGGCTACGCGTTCTTGCTTGGTCAGCGAATAAACCCTAACCCTAGAATGGGTTTTGAACTGGCTCAAAGTTGGTCACACATCGGGGGTTTCAACGTTTTGCCTCTTGCTAGATTTCAATCAAAAGCAGATCTGGACCTGACTAGACCATTCCAGACCTAGCCTAGAGCGTTCCAGAGCACTCTGGATTACCTTTTGAATGTAATTTCACTGGCGGCAAAAGGTGGAAAAATGACAGTTTCCCGTCATGTGTCACGTTTAGATATTTACATAAAACCACTACATAAAGGTATGGACGCGACAGCTTTCACTCATATCACTCATTACGCGCGCGTACTACGACTATAAATATTGTAACCTTGCTCTTATTTCTTTTCACACTAGTTTTTTCATATATCGACGGTATTATCATATAGGACCGAGTGGCATTGAGTATGCTTTCGCCTTGGTCACAACTATTCCCAATCAGCAGCTTTCACCTAGGATTCACGACTTTTTCGCCCTCTCCTGCATCAATTGACGGGCACCATGTCATCTCAGTCCGTCTCGCAGATTCTCCTCTTGGGATACACAAAATCACACGCTCGTTGACTCACGAGGTTGTATGCCCACCACCCTCTCTGCATTCATCCTCGGACGACCCTCAGCTCGCTTGGCAGGCCAGATATCCCAAGGGTTCCTGCAGTCCAAAAACGGAAATCCCTGGTGGATTTGGATTTTATCTCGGTGGGCCCAAAGAAATTGTGTCCTTGTTGGAAGGCGCAAAAGAAGTAGTTTTTGGATATCGGGTGATGTTTGAGAAGGGTTGGGAGTGGGTCAAAGGAGGGAAATTGCCAGGAATATGTGCGCTCATCCCCGATCAAGCCCTGAAATGAGATATTGATGCACAATTGCAGATGGTGGTATCGGCGACATCGCCTATAGATGCTCTGGTGGACGGCAGAACGACCGTTGCAAGTGCTTTGATGTTCGTCTCATGTGGAGGTAAGTAGCACGCACCCCTTTCTGACTTGTTTCCTGATGCCTGGCTAGGCGTGATGGGCAAGGAGAAATTTACGCCTATCTACCTATAAACGAAACAAATACAAATGCGCTTCTTGCGGTTCTGCCCTGCTCCAAAGCCAACCCTGATTATGGAATTTCAGTCGGGATCGGCGCATGGATCTTTGGGTCAGGTGTCTGGACAACTGTCGCACAACGTGTTAAACTTAATGATATCGGCAGAGCTGATGGTAAGGCGTAGTGATCGCTGGGGTAATACTGAATCTTGTGTCCTAGGAGAACTCCAACTCTGGATTAACGGCGAATGTGTGATCCACGCAAAGGGGCTAATTTTCCGAGAGGACGAGGCATCCCATATCAAGGGCATGCATTTTCAGACGTTTTTTGGAGGTGCGCAAATCCTTCCGTTGCTTGTTGTCTGGTAAATGCTTTTCGGTTGCATATTGGTTTCTCATATTATTGATCAGGACATGAGTCCGATTGGGCATCACCCAAAGATCAACATGCTTGGTTTTCCGATGTTTCTGGAGCCGTCATTCGTTGATATATGTTTTCTGAACGAGTCTCGAGTTATTTCGCGCTCGTTCATACTACGTGTATACATCTCCAGTGAGGTATTTAGCCATATATCGACTCAGCCCCCTTTTTTTACTTTCTTTCGTTTGTCATGACATACATGCAGTACACCTTCCAATTGTTTTTGAACGTGCCTTGATATACTCCCATTGACCTCTTGGTAGATAATATATGTAGGTATCACCGGTCATTCATTACAACAATACTGCAGCAAGTGATTTCGACTCGGAGATGCCCCACCAGGGAAGGTCGTTCGTACAGTAAGCACATTGTGCATATTCACTTTATGCAATTCCTTTACCTCCACAATGCGACCCAGTAGCAGACAGAGATAGTCTTTCTGAGGATAAAGCACACCAGCTTTCTCGTCACTGACCTCGTTCATAGCTGACTATTCCCAGCGCGAACTTACGATATTTTGTCAACTGAGCGAGAAGTCCGTATGACCACTGGAGCAAATGGGTAGTCGTGAATCTAGGAGATACGATGAACCGAAAGTTCCATCACGTTGTGACTCTAACTTGCTCTCATAAACCAAACATCGTTCTTCATCTGCTCCACATCCAAGGGATCCGCGAGGCGCACAATGCAGATATTTGCATTACGACACCACCTGAACATTGAGCGTATAGCCTCATCGAGCTCCGTGCTCACTGCTGTTTATTTTGTCCATGCCAATTGGTGTCCTAGTTCCGTCGCCTTCTCGCAAAACCTCGACAAGTTTTGAAACCCATCTTTGCCGCATTCCAAGACTTCCTAGTGGTGATCGAGACTTATTGAGCGCATGAATGCTATCTATTAGACAAGTTCACTCGCACCTTCTCGTCTGTAGAATGAAATGGTAGCGCACCCCGCTCATCTTTTTCCAAAGAATCCTCCTCTATTTTCAACTGCAGGTGCGTGGCGAGTCTCTCGCAAGCCACGTACGCATCAAAGAAGTTCGGAGGGATCGAGCGCACGATGAAAACGTACAAACACCTTCATTGAAACGGTGGACGGTATTGGTGGGGAACTGTGATCGCTGCTTATATCCTCTTAGTTGAACAGCGTTTCAAAATTGCACCGCCCGAGGATCAGACGGTCTACGACTCGAACGAATCTGTTCGACGGATTTCTTTCCAATTACAATAGCACTGGGCAAAGATGTGCTTGCTTGTCTCCCGCATGGCCAATGTCTAGGGTATAGAATAAAATAGCCCAGGCCTGTGAGTACAAAGATTTTAGCGTCCATTAAATTGTGTGATCACCGTGCGTTGGACCTTGGTGAATATGAAACGGGGCGCCATGACCATAAAGGAGGGTGGTGGTAATTGAAGTTTAATATTACCGTTCTTCCCATGCTCGCCTTGACTGACCTGTCCCACCACATCTCGAATCCTATTCATTGCACCAAAAATTGGGAATAGTGGTGGAATTCCACCATACGATAAATCCTGATAAATCGTTGCTAATGTCGTCTTCGTTGTCCTTCCGGTTGTCACGTGGGGTTTTGAGCACAATATCACCTCCGTGTGTACTTGCATCCAGAGCCTTCACATTAAAACTTATCTGACTGAAGACATGCCGCAGTATCCCGCACGCAAAATCATGGGGAGTAGGGTATAAGCCGACAAAAACACGGCCCTTGCTCGACATGTCGCAAGGTGTTCCAGGAACTCCTCCATCTAAGGTTCTTCTCGACGCTCTATCACACTCATCGTCTTCTCCGGGATCATCAGGGTACTGCCATGTTCTTGGAGAACATACCCTTCGTTCTGCCTTTGCGGAGGAGATGAAGACAGTATACGGACCAGATATAGATGTCACCCAAGATGACATTGCTATCACGGCTGGGTGCAATATGGCATTTGTCGCGACTGTGATGTGTCTTGCTGATCCAGGAGATGAGATTATTCTGCCAGTTCCATGGTACGTTTGTCACCTCTCCCTTGTGGTCCCGCTTAAAAGACGTCGAGTAGGTATTTCAACCACCAGTATGGTAGTTTACTCACCGAGTCTGTTCTCATTTGCCTGATTACCTGTCCAGAATGAGCTTGAATCTTCTCGGCATCAAAACAGTTCCACTATATACTCGCGCTAACGAGGGCTTCCTTCCTTCAACGAGCGACTGCGAGAAGTTAATCAACCCGCGGACAAAAGCAATTGCGCTTGTGACTCCAAATAACCCAGTTCGTCCCTTGCTGGTTGACGTGCGTTAACTCATAACCACCGTACAGACAGGTGCAATTTATTCTCCAGACTTGGTTTCAAAGTTCGCCGAGCTCGCACAGAAACACAAGATTGCTCTTGTCCTCGATGAGACTTACCGGGATTTTGTGGACATTATGCCCCCGCACACCCTTTTCTCTCCATTTCAGACCGAGGTGTCGAAGTCCTCTTGGTCATGGAGATTCAACGTCATCCATCTCTTCTCCTTTTCCAAGTCTTACTCCTTCCCTGGACATCGGCTGGGTTTGATTGCAGCGTCACCCGACCTCTTGAAACATGTCACCACCACGCTCGACTGCCTACAAATATGTGCACCACGCCCTCCACAATTAGCTCTTGCTTCTCCAGGCTTGCTACCTATATTGCGTCAATCAATACAAGCCAGTGCTCAATCGCTCAAAATACGCCACAATATCTTCCGCACACATCTCCCTCCCGGTTGGACGATCGGATCGCAGGGTGGTTATTTCGCCTTTGTAAGGCACCCTTTTGTTGGGATCCCTGCAATCACACTATGCCAGCGACTTGCAGAAGAACTCGGCGTTTTAGCCCTTCCCATGCAGTTCTTCTGCGATGACAGCGTCGGATCTGAACTCGAGTCACTCGGTCAGTCGAAGATGGATTGGGAGCGTTGGATCAGATTCTCAGTGGCAAATGTGAGCGATGACATGGTCAAACAAGTATGTGGGCGACTGCATGAGTGCGAGCAGCACCTCGGTTTGACAGCAGAGTAGTCCAAATTAGTTTGTGCTCACAGATTGGGCCACTTGTTGCCACACATTTTCGAGGTGATTTTGCCGCCGCATCTTGAGGCCAGACTCTGACGGCTCAGAATGATCCGTATCTGGCTTGTTGAAAACCCGGTACCTTGCCGTGATTTGGGTATGTGTCTGAATCGCCCAAGCGCTAAGGTACCCGTATATGTATGAGATGGAGTTTGAGCGCACACACGCGAGACAGACAGGTTGAGTTGAATCAGAATGGCCGCTGTAAGTCCCGGCCGAGTAGATCCTTAGCCAAGAGAATCAGTGACAGTAACGCTTAGCTCATGTTGATCATACACATGGGTCACCAGGATGTTCCAGCTGTGTAGCTCCGCGCTTTCAAGAATCAGAATCAAAGCCTAATCTGTCATATTGTTCACTCCAGAAACTACAAATTGTCAAATGACTAATTAGCGCGGTGCCTACTACTCTCCTTCTCTCTACGTGGCCACTGCCAATATGATGGCAACTCCAACTCCAACCTTCCGCACAACTACTCCGCCTCCTGGACGCACCTTTGCGAACCAGCATACCCTGCCGAAGCTCCCAGTTCCATCTCTCGATGACACTTGCAAGCGCTACTTGACCGCTCTTCGAGGTCTCCAGGACAACAAGGAACATGCTGCTACTCAACATGCTGTTCGAACTTTCTTAGATGGCGAAGGTCCCGCTCTACAGAGGAGACTGAATGAGTGGGCTCAAGAGAAAGCAAGGTGAGTTTTGTCCATCGCTATCCGAACTGCTGCATCATGATGGCTTCCCGGATCTTCTCTTGCAACCCTTTCGTTGCTCGCAGTTATATCGAGGACTTCTGGTGAGTTTCTCTTATCTTACCTTTAGGTACTTCTTCTAATCATAGGTATCTCATCCTTATGGTGGGTAGGTATGAAAGTTATCTCTCGCACAGCGATCCTGTAGTACTTGCTCTCAACCCGTTTTTTGTCCTCGAGTGCGTTTTATGTGATTTTCATTTGACTTCTAAAACCCTCCTTAAATCCACCGCCGGCAGGAATGATCCTACTCCGGATCGGGGCTCTCAGCTACCCCGGGCTACGGCTCTTATCATATCGTCATTAGGCTTTATTCATGATCTCCGCCAAGGTCAACTTGACCCCGATGTCGTACGTGGTTGCGCACTAGATATGGATCAGTACAGTAGATTGTTCGGGACTGCTCGTATACCAACAGAGGTATGTCTCGCAAAATCATACCTGAACTCAAACCAAATCTATCCGTTCGGCTAGCGTGGCTGCAAGATGCTCGTGAACGATGCAGCTCGTCATATAGTGGTTTTGCGGAGGGGACAGTTCTGTTAGTTGGACATGCTAGCCCATGCATTTAGCCACTAATATCTCACTAGATTGGTTTGACGCCCTTGATGAGGACAACCGACCTCTGTTAACCGAACGTGAGGTTCTTCGCAACCTCCAAGCCATCTGCAAGGACGCTGACAAGACTCCAATCACTGAGGTCAGGACTCATTGAACAACGCTTATCTATTTCCTCTGACTGTGGCTCATCAAGGTTGCTCGTACGGCTATTGGTGTTCTCACTACCGAGAATCGGAAAACTTGGTCTTCCCTTCGACATGAACTTGTGCAGGATAAGACCAATGCAGCTTGCCTGCGTCTGGTCGATGATGCTTTGTTTGTGGTCTGCTTGGATGATGCAGCCCCAGGTCGCGATGGCATCGGCGCGCTCGCTCAAACCGGCGAAAAGGGAGAAGACCTCGCTGCTCTATGCAGTAATTTCCTTTGCGGAACTTATGACCTGCGGGAAGGTGTGCAGGTTGGCACGTGTACTAACCGGTGGTATGACAAAGTGAGTCAGCGTTCACGATACTTATCGGTAATTGATCTGATTCGTTATTCGATCTAAGCTGCAAATCATTGTGTGTGCGGATGGTGCCGCCGGCATCAACTTTGAACATACTGGCGTTGACGGCCACACGGTTTTAAGGTACCTCTTAGTCGCCTCAGACTATTTTATTACTATAGGCTCATGTTGCGATCAGGTTTGCCGCAGATGTCTTCACTGAAGGCCTCATGCTGCTTGCGCGTTCAATCAATCCCTCCGCACCCACTCTATTCCACGCATCCCTTTCTCCGCACGCTAAGTCATATAAGCCTCCCAAGTCGATAGCCGGCGGCAAATTGCCAACATCCTCTCAAAGTTTCTCATATGATACCTCACCTTCTAAACTCATGTGGACACTGACTCCCTCAATTCGAGTTGGCATCCGGTATGCTGAGACACGGCTGAGTGACCTTATATGTCAGAATGATTGTCAGGCGCTCGAGTTTAAGGGCTATGGAAAGAATTTTATTACGAGTCATGGTTTCAGCCCCGATGCGTTTGTGCAGATGGCTTTCCAGGCGGCATACTTTGGACTTTATGGTCAGGATGCACTCTTCAGAGATGCTGTCACCTTAATGCTGACATTTGTGATAGGGAGAACGGAGTGTACTTATGAACCTGCAATGACGAAGGCCTTCCTTCATGGGAGGACTGAAGCCATTCGGACAGTGCAACCAGAGAGCGTGGACTTCACGGAGGTAAGCACCTATGCAAGCACTGGGTTCTTCTTTCTTACTGGTTTCCATTCATCTATTTAGACATTTTTCTCGGAGTGTTTGCCTGATGAGAAGATCCGTAAATTGCGCAAGGCGTGTGAGCGACATGTACAACTTACGAAGGAGTGCAGCCAGGGCTTGGGCCAAGACCGGTCGGTTCTCCTGTCAGCTGTATCCCGTCAGTATTGATGGCTTCTTGCAGACACTTGTATGCATTATACTGCTTGCATCAGCGCCAGGTGGCAGGAAACCTCGATCCTTCTCCCGATGACCCGATCCCGAACGGAAACATTCAGAAGAATATTCTTCCATCAATCTTCGCTGACCCGGGCTGGAGTCTATTAAGTACATCTATTCTGTCCACTTCAAACTGTGGAAATCCTGCATTGCGCTTGTTCGGATTCGGGCCTGTTGCGGCTGATGGGTATGGCATTGGATATATCATCAAAGAGAATGGGATTAGTGTGTACGCTACAATTCTCATTATCAATTGACGTGCCATTGAGACTGACGAATATTCTTACAGCGTCGCTTCATCGAAGCATCTGCAGACGCGCCGATTCCTGGATACCCTCCAGGGATATCTGTTAGAAGTTCAGAGGATCTTAATCCAGCTCCATCGCTCCGCAAATGAACGCCCTGCGCCATTTGTTGATCACGCTGGCATCCTCCGTGACTCTAAGACTGGTCGGCCAATCAACGGCCATGATTACGGGTCAGACGAATCGGGTAGCGACTACGGGGATACTATGCGTGAGTCATTTGGTTATGCGCAGCTCTTGGTAAGCTTACTGATACTTATATTCTTAGCTGGTTATTCGTTCTTTGATAGTGGTGATATCGATCTACTCGGACGCCGCAAGAGAAGTCCGTATGCAAATATTGGTGTGTCTGACCTCGTGCAATGTTTTGCCAGGGCTGATTAACTCCGGCATATAGGAAAAGTCCTCCCGCTTTCCGATTATTGACAGAAAGTGGCTAAATGCTGTATGTACAAGTATGGGAGAATATATTTTAGCCTGGTTTTATCACATTTTGCGTGTATCACTGCATTTATGATGTATCTGATGTCAGAGTTGTATATAATCGTACATATGGCGTGCTAGTAGCACGTATGCGGCGCGCCGGCGTTGATAAACAAACGACAACTGAGATAAATGGATGATATCAGTCTCCTATCATATTCCCACTCTCTTGAGCTCACCACCACTGTCTCTGTTATCATCGACGCCATCATGTCCACACACACTCTCCCTGATCTCCCATACTCCTATGATGCTCTCGAGCCTTTCATTTCGAGGCAGATCATGGAGCTTCATCACAAGAAACATCATCAAACCTATGTGAACGCTCTCATTGCTGCTGAGGCTAGCTACGCAAAAAGTTCTACCCCCAGAGAGCGCATCGCCCTCCAGGCAGCACTCAAGTTCAACGGTGGTGGTAAGTCTTCATACTTACTTCAGGCGCTAGATGCGTTATTGGCTTATCGCTCGTCATCGATCTCGATCTCACGTCATTCATTACACATACTTAGGTCACATCAACCACTCTCTGTTCTGGAAGAACCTAGCGCCTGCCTCCAGTGAGGGCAAGGGTAATGGTGGTTCCCTGAAGGCTGGTCCTCTTAAGGACGCCATCGAGCAGACCTTCGGGTCGCTCGATGCGCTCAAGAAGGAGTTCAATGCCACCACCGCTGGTATTCAAGGTTCCGGATGGGGCTGGCTCGTAAGTTTATTGTTTCCACACATGAATGATGTAGCGCTCATGGCGCCCCACACTCAGGGTTTGAACCCTACCACCAAGCGCCTCGAGGTCACCACGACTGCAAACCAGGACCCGCTTTTGACGCACATCCCTATCATTGGGGTTGACATCTGGGAGCATGCTTTCTACCTCCAGTATCTCAACGTTAAGGTTGATGTGAGTTATCATTATTCGTTTGGAGCGAGAGGCACTTCATTGATCACATTTATAGTATCTGAATGCCATCTGGAGCGTTATCAACTTCGAGGAGGCTGAAAAGAGGTTCACGGAGGGTCTTTCTTCTAGCAAGCTGTAAGCTTCTGAAGGTGACAGAATAAAATGAAAGAGAAATGAATTCGCGCCATGTTGTATTATCGACACGTTACTTATCGCAATGAATTGTGTCTGTCATTGATCGTTCTAGGCCAACGCTCCGATGAGTTTGATTATCTATCTATTGAAAAACGTGCACAGGTTTGTTACTTGTCTGACATTTCAGTATTGTTAGCCCTTTGTTATCACAAGGAAGCCAGCGGGAATCCTTCCGAGGCAAAGAGTGCCTGGAGAAAATTACTACGTGCTAGGCGGGGGTAGGTATCAAATCGGTAACAGCGACTTGTTTCACTCTACCAAATAAGTCTGCGTTCTGTTCGGATTGGCTCCTCACTGAAGGGTGCACCGGTGAGGGTCCCTTGTGACAGAAGAAATGAAAGTCTGGCCAGGGTACCATCGCATCGGCCGGTGCCTGAACGAATATGGATGACAACTGATGCCCATACTATTGATGACAACACGGAGCGCCACTCACTTAGTAAGCTATTGTTTGAGCCCCTTTGAAGCTCGAACTGGTTTAACTTGAAGCTCCATTGTCTTTCATTACCCGCCACGCGCGCATTCTGGTCGTTGTTAGAACCCGCAAATGTTCGTACTTCAACACTTGATGAGTCTAGGCATTTAACTAACGTCACGTAGGGTCGAGTCGGCCACGGTTGATTTCTATGCCGTGCTGGGGAATGAACATTATCTCATTTCAGTATCTGCAAAGAGTAAAATCATACATATCTTCGAATATCTCAAGTCACACTATGACGAAACCCATCCAGTCCTGAAGAGGATCTCGTATAAGCGATGCAAGTTCTACAAACTCAAGAACCCTGTATTAGTTCCCGACGAGGATTCCGTGGACAAGGCCGACATGATTAAACAATGTCTGGATGAGCAAAATTGGATAGAAGTGTTACCGGATAGACGTTTGAAAGTACTGGGATCAGAACTAAACGACGATTATATTTACTTGGTGGTCAAGCCTCCACGACCTGATGGTGCGCCACTGCTGTATCTATTGATAATTGACATTCTCATCCTCTGCTTCAGAGGAGACAGATAAAGCCATTGAAGATGTGCTTGAGAAAGACGAAGAGCTTTTTCGTCACTTGCAAGTCACTGTAACAAAGCTGCAATCATGGACCAAGCAAGACATTGAACATAACTTGGACGGTGGCACATGGCTGATTCATAGCCAAGAACGACCAGATTCAATCACGGAGATAGAGGATCGACTAGGTCGAGCGCGGATATACGCTGCATTACACGACGACCCGTTATACGATGGGGACTCTCCGAGACTGTTATCAGGCTCAACCCCGTCAACTACCCCAATCGCACACAATAGATCCATCCCCCTCCCGGATGCGACGAGGGACTTAGAAAATGCCTCCAGTTACCGGGCACTCTTTGACGACATATTTAGAGCCACTTGGTTCAGGCCCACCAAGGAGAGCCTTGTCGATGTGAAGGATACCCGGGAATTCGCAGCTTTCTTCAGCATCCTCCGTTCTTATCACCAAGACTGCGATCTTCTGGTGAACGACTCCTCCTCCTCCCAGAAGGCTAGCAATTTTACTGTGCATTTTATATCGCCGCCTTTCTTTTCCCATCGTAGTGAACATTTTAAATACAAAGAGTAAGTGGAATCAATTCGTTGTTACAGCCCGACTGACCATCATGATTTTTTCAGGCAGATGCCTTGGGAATTTCCCATCTTCCTGAATACTCGGGATAATCCCAACGTCTGGTGCAAATTCTGCCCAACCAGCGATTGCATGGTTTCGTCTACTTCGTTTCTTTGTCCCTTCATGATCTGTGAAGTGGTTTCACAGAAAAACGAGTCCGATCGACTTCGCATGCTAATTCAAAGCATCGCTCTTACACGCGTAGGACAATGTTTCATGCCAGGCGGAGAGAAATTCTTCCTTGTGGCAATTTATCTCCGTGCAAATTTGACTGCCGAAAGATATATCGTTACCCAGCCTGGTGCAGATAGAAGGGTCTGTCGCTCTGTTTGTCGTTGCTTTTTGTTTCTTACAAGGAGGCCAGGTATTTATTGCCCAGAAAGATTTTGACCTTACAAAGGCCAATGAGGCAGTCGCATTCCTTCGTGAGATGTACAACCTCGCGCAGGAGCTCGACGATTTAGCGGGCAAACTTGATCCGAAGAACAAGAAACGCCTTGGCAACATCAAAGTTGCCGCGTCTAAGGTGATTTCTCTTACGTCACAGGCTCAGCACAACAAAACACCAAGAACGACATTGGCCTCCATCCCTGAAGAAAATCGTGAAGCCAGTGACGCTCAGGATGATCTCGGCGTCTTTGATGCTGATGACATTCAAGGTATTTTGAAAAAGATGGATTACCAGATCTCGTTCATTGTGTTTGGGGTGTGTACTACCGCAATCAACAATATAGTAACACTAACAAGACATCTTACAGCATCCGTTCCTCGCCTTGGTGTCATATATCGAGGATGATTCTCAACAAGGATATCTCAAATTTGTGAAAGAGGGGCAAAAAGAGATCGAGATTTTGCGATACCTCACGGGGATTGAATCTCCCTCAAACTACACCATCTCGCCAGTCCAAATCTGGCCGGTGCAAGGGGGTAACGTCGTATCAATGCCTACGGCTGGCAGCCACCTTACCAGTCTATCCAACCCCGGCGCGCACCTATGGCCTGTGGCCAAGCAGCTATTCGAAGCTGTTGACTTCATGCATCAGCATGGCGTGGCGCACCTGGATCTGAAGCCTCCAAATATCCTCGTCCCCGCCGACGGCGGCCGCCTGTCTATCATCGACTTCAACAGATCCGTTCGCATCAAAGGCACCGAAACAATGTTCCGCGGGATTGTTGGCACCAGCGGATATCTTGCGCCCGAAGTCGCGGCTGGTCAAGGCCTCTACAGCGCGATCCGCGCGGACTTGTGGTCCTGTGGAAAGACATTGGAGGAACTGTGCTCCCTGTGTAGTCCATCCAGGGATCGCAACGCGCTACTTGAAATAGCTCAAGAGCTCATGAATGACGACCCAAAACAGCGACCGATGATGTCAGATGTCTTGAAGAGGCTGGCGTATTACAAGGTCGATGCCAATACAGGACCAGGTTACTTCAGGTAACGTGCTCCATCCTTGGCGTGTATGCCGCACTGTATGCGAGCATTCGTTTAATTGTTCCGGGCAGTTTCTCCTCTGTCGCACCACCGGAAGTGCACGCTTGAGCTCAACCCGCTTGCACTACGTATACCTCAAAGTGAGCAGAAGGTAATTGGACGGACGACTCGATGGCCCAAGCGCACTGCATGCCAGTTATACCCTTGTGTAGAAGTAGGAAGGTCGATCATACCGCAATGTACCTATACCATTCGTCTGTCAGATGTTGTTAGCCAAGCTTTCTTTTATCTATTTGGTGTCATGGGCGCGCCCCTGTAAGCGTCACCCCATCTAACTAGGACTAGCAGCAGTGGCTTGGAGGGCCTGGGCAAAGTCGAGCGTGAACGAGGGAGGGGTTGGAGGTAAGAGGAGCGGGTTGGTAGAGTGTGACCGACTATAATGGGAGATCAACATAAGAACGTGTATTTCGGATGACAGAATGAATAAATGACGAAACAAGAATAAAGCATTGGAGACTCACCGCCCAAGCTCTCCGCTGCAATATACCGCCCATAAAATTACACAATGCATCGCACGCCTGCGACAAGGGAATCTCGACGCCTTGGCTATGAGCGAGATAACACACGTTGTAGAGAAGCATCGCAAGGCCAGTCGTGAACGATTGGTTTTGGACATGTGCTGGTACCTGTTCTAGAGCTTCCGAGTCAGCTAGTGAGACGGGTAGCGTAGGGGATGGCGAGGAAGAGGGAGTAGAGGAAGGATTTGATGTGAGGTGCAGAGGGTGTTTGGCTGTCCATCTATCCTTAGGAGGAGATAATGATGGGTGAAAAACTCAAGCCGTAAATACAGGAAGTGACGCACTTTGCCCAGGGTTCAGTCCCTTGTCCTGCTCCGATCCAAGGCATACCCACACTGAATCTTCAGCAGGACCACGAAACTTCAAAAGGGAGTTTGATGCCTAGGTAGAAAGTAAGAAGTCCCAGAAAGTGAATGGTATGTGTTATCACGGCGTTGATGTGATCCGGTGGGTATCCTATGATATGTCCTATGTAATCAGATTCTTGGCATAGTGAGTAATTGTAGCGTACGTCTAACATCTCCAGGTACTGGAAGAACCAGTCCGCCAACAGTCCATTCTCCTCTTGCGCCTGGCCACCCGCCCACTGCAGGTCGTCCCCCAACTTTGACAACATGAAATACCTTTACTAGCTCCTGTACAATACCTGAGCGTGCTCTAGCAATAGTTTGACTTAACACAAAGAGCTCCTGAGATTCCTTGGTAAGCATTTGTGATTAAGGTGGAAGGAAGCGTGCGGCATGAAGTGTGCGTTTGCATCGAGCAAGGGTCTCCCGGAGGGTGCGGAGGCGGTCGCGCCCTAGATCGCTTAGAACATTAAATGCGAGCAAGGGTAAGACACGTACTATTCTCGCAGTCTCTTCTCACTTTGCCAAGGTTACTGACTGGTCGAGACTGTGGTCCGCTCGTGCAATCTCTGCACGAAGAAGGCGACCAGATTCAATAGACTTGAATGCCCGGGATGCACGAGTAACATGCTCATTTCTGTCCGAGAAAAAATGGTGAGTTTAAAGGTGCGGTGTTTGTCAAGTAAGGTTGTGTTCCATCATGATAACAGGTGTTTTTGCGTACTGGTTTCTCATGGCACTGTTTCAATCACAATAGTACTGACGTTGTCTCAGCTCGCAGTTCTTGCACTCCATCGCATCTTCAGAGCCTTCAAGAAGAACAAGTTTGAGGCAAGTAAGGTGGCGAGCGAAGCACTGGATGACGTAATGTTCACCTGCTCACACTGAGTTGATAGGAGCACCATTAGATAAGCATGTTCAGGCATCGTGTTCTGTGATACTAATATACAAGGGTGTGCACAGCAATGTCACAGTCATACCGCTGTCTGTGTATGGAAACGCATCGCAGTCATACTCTGTATCCATCAGCGCATCGGATGATCCTGAGCTCTCCATTGAGGGTATGGGATAGGTTGGCTCCGACACTCTCACCTGGGCCATGATGTAACAAACGTTCGTCCGTTATTGTGCATGATGACTATCTATATGAGTTGTCAGGCTATCTATATGAGTTGTCAGGCTTTGGGTCCCATATCTATATGAGTTGTCAGGCTTTGGGTCCCATAGATTCCCTTCGACGGAATTTCTTTTTATGGGTTAGTGATGTCCTTAAATAGCAGAAAAGGAATGACCTCATTGATGGAAGAGGAATTTCAGGTAAGGTTCGATATCTATATGAGTTGTCAGGCTTTGGGTCCCATAGATTCCCTTCGACGGAATTTCTTTTTATGGGTTAGTGATGTCCTTAAATAGCAGAAAAGGAATGACCTCATTGATGGAAGAGGAATTTCAGGTAAGGTTCGATCAAAAAGGTTATGTAATGGTATCGAAACGGTTAGATCTTGTGCCAAATATAGATCCAGAAGAAGGAAAGAGGAATGGAATCAGAAGAAGGAAGAGGAATGCCGAGCGAAGGAATACCTATATATGGAGAAGGAAAACGGAATATGAGGAATGTGGAATTCCTCCACAGTACCTTATTATGTCACACAGGTGGCTTCCGACTGTCCGTCATCTTTTCTTCTGCTTGACCTGGACACACAGCGACCTAGTACTACCTGATGTTGTTTGTCTCAGAACTCTGTCAGTCAATAATAGTATTCATTGTATACAGGAGAGGGCTTCATCAGTTTGTGAGCATGACCTGACCTAAGGGGTTATTACCCTCGCAGGCTGGGGCACCCTACCATTTTTTGGGTCTTCTACTGCCTGGGGGGGGTCTCTCCTTTTAACACTTTGGTTTCATGTTCGACTTTGAAGAGGGGCCACGACGATTTCATCGCCGCTTTTTGCAGCTATTTTGCTTATAACTCGCCAAGATCTTGACCTATCGATATCATAAGACCACGGATAGACTCCCCTTGACGATGGCTATGACTTTCATTTTCATCGGAAAATGTTCCCACGGTTCAAGGCCACAGCTTATATAAGCAAATGTGTGGTCAACCATCTTTTTGGCTTCTTTTTTCCTTCCTTTCTGACCTATTTCTCTTTTTCTGTTCTTCCCCTCTCTGACTCTCCTTTTCTAGCTCCTTATTTTTGCCTCTTTGAGTCGTAGTACTTCCAACACCCTACCTACAGCAGTAACATACCAATGAGGTTGGTTTGGACAATGGATGGATGCGCGACGTAGGGCGGTGTAACGATAGAACGATTGCTGGAACACTACACAAAGTAAGTAACCAGCAATATAAAATGTTGTGGTCTAGCACAGCCTAGTCTGCTATACTTGCTAGACAAGTGCATTCGACCCGAGGGGTTAGCTATCTGGTATTAGTTCAAAGTTAGTTGAAGAGATAAACGGTCAAAAGTCCAAAGGTATAATAACGAGTCCGATGTCAAAAACGTCGGGTCTGATGTTTTCGGGGTTACGTCAGATTAGCGTCGGGAATGTAAACAAATGTCAGGGATAGCGAATGGCGGGTTGCTGTCAGTGTTTTTTGGAGTGTTTCGGATAAAGAAGATAAAGAAAGGATGATATTGCGGAATTCAATGAAGAACTACAAATATCTAATGACCTCCAGAAGTCGACCGGATCTGGAAATCCAGAAATGATGAGTGTGATAGGTCCGGACCCGGAACACGGGATATGACAGTATCCCCCCTTTAGGGCCGAGCCCACAAGGCTTCTGATCCGGAAGTCTGGACCGGACTTTTATGAATGCGAGATGATGGGCGGAGCTAAAAATAGCACCGAGCATATAAGTAGGCCGGGGCGCCCATGAGATGTCTAAAACTTTCCCTTTAACTCCTATATTACTGCTTTTAACATGTCTAACTCCACTTCCGGCAGGTTCTCGAAGAGAGACAGGCGGAAATGGCGGCTGAAATTGCGCGGCTCGAGGCGGAGGAACGCAAGCGCAAGGAGGCGGAAGAGGAACGGAAACGTATGGAAGAACAGAAGCGGAAGGATATCGAGGAGACTCGGAAGAGGTTGGCTGAGCGCGAGCAGGAGCGTTTGGCAAAGGCTAGGATGGGTAATGCGTCGGAGGTGAGTCGGATGAGGTTTTTTGTGTTTTTCCGGAGTTTAACAACATGTTAGTCCTCCGGTCCGGCGAATCCGGAGGTTGCGTGTGAGATGTGCGTCCTTAGGCGCAAGATTTGCACCTGGGCAGTAGCGTCTAAGACGCCTAGGGTGAGTCTTCTGTTTTATCCGGATCCGGATGATTACTGATGATTTCTGAAAGATCCAGACTTGCGACCAGTGCCGCGCGTCCAAGGAAAAGTGCGTCGGCGGAAATCCGCCTGTCAAGGCGCCGGCCGGCACAGGCAAAGGCAAGAACCGCGCACGTCCGGAGGGATCTCCGAGCCCCAAGGGCAAAGGAAAAAGACGTCAGCGCAGTCCGGAGGACATCGACGATGACGTGGAAATAGTCTCCAATCTCCGGACGGTCATTGGAGAGGATCAAGACTGGGCGGAGTACGATGACCAGGCCTGGGTCGCAGCTGCCAACAACATTGTTGCAGAGCTGGCCCGGACCAATGGGCTGATGGAGAGGAGTGTTGCAGCGGCAGAAGGAAGTAGGGCTGCGATGGACCGGGTGAGTGAAACCATGCTCCGGTTCATGGAGGAGCAGAGGGTGTTTCAGGCTCTCTTCATGGAGAGTCTGAGGAACGGTTTCCGGATGCATGTAGAAGATGCTCCGGAGGAGGAAGATGGGGAGGTGGAAAAAGAGGCCGGCGGATCCGGCAGAGACATGGAGATGGACTCTTAGGTCGTCGGATCCGACGTCCAGATGTCGGACGCCTAAATAACGTACATATATGCACGTACTTTTTACTCATTTGTTAGAAGTTGGTCCCGGCTTATTCGGATATGCTAAGTGGAAATCCGATAGAAGTTCCGGCGCATTTCCGAGTTCGGTTGCGAGTATCTAGGAAGTTTCTTCGTCTGTTCCCTCGTATCCGGCCCAACGTACTAAGTATAGTAGTTGGCAGTGACGTCTCCGGCGGTCGATTTTGGAATCCAGAATTTCGGAGATTTCGTATTCTGGTTCTCCGTCGACTAATACCGGAGGCGGAGGAGGTTGGATGTGATTAGGAATAGTGTTCGGAGTTGCGGGTTCTAACTGAGAGACATGGAATACGGGATGCACGGATCGCATAGCGTCCGGAAGATGGATGGTGAAGGAATGAGTGCCAGGACAAGCAATGATGTTGAATGGTCCGAGATTCTTTTCCGAGAGCTTTTTCGATGGTCGGGTCGAGCGGAAATATTTTGCTTTAACGAAGACCTGTTCTCCGACTTTGAAGTCCGGAGCGGGTTTCCGTCTAGCATCCGCAGGTCCTTGATATCTTGCTTGGGCAAGGGACATTTCTTCTCGGAGGAATTGGTGAAGCTCATCTAAATCTATAGCATAATCCTGGGCGTGGGCGGAGGAAAGATAACGCTCCGGATGTATGGAAATGTTCGGGTGATAACCCTTATTGGCGAAGAATGGTAAAACTCTGGTGGTAGCACTCGGAGCGTTGTTGTATGCAAACTCGGCCAGGGGTAACAGTTCCGACCAATTGTCCTGCTGATAGTTGCAGTAGATCTGGAGGTATTGTTCTAGGGTTTGGTTAGCTCGCTCAGTTTGTCCGTCGCCTTCCGGATGATATCTGGAGGTGAAATGGAGGATCATGTCGAGTGCTTTTCCGAGTGACCGGAAGAAGTGGGAAACGAATTCCGTACCGCGATCGGAAGTGACATGGGACGGAACTCCATGTTTGGAAAATACATGGAGGAGGAATAACTGGGCGAGGTCCGGAGAGGTGATGGTGTCGTAGGTCGGAATGAATATGGATTGCTTGGATAGTCGATCTATGACTACCATGTAAGCTGGAGGAATCAGGGAGTTGTTCAATGAAGTCCATGGATATAGAATTCCATGGCTTCTCGGGAATGGGGAGCTGCTTCAATAATCCGTATGGTTTATGCCTCGGAACTTTGGCTCGGGCGCAGGTCGTGCAAGACTTGACATATGCGCGAATTCCGGGCCAAGTATATTTCCCAACGGATAATTTCCAGGGTCCGGTTCTGACCGAAATGTCCGGATAGCGGGTGGTCGTGTGTATTCCGGAGCACTTGGAGACATAGGTCATTGGATTCCGGAACATATATACGGTTGTCACAACGGAGGAAACCACTTTCGTCCACTGTCCATCTCGGGTCTGGCGGATCCGGAAGATGACTGGAAGCGATAGGGTCATTAGGGAGGGCGGACAGAATGTCCTTATGAAGCTGCTCGACATCCATCAGTACAGCCGCCCGGAGCACCGGAATTGCTAGGTGTGATGCCCGGAGGGACGAAGCGAGCTGTTCTGTGGTAAATATCGGCCAGAGGTTGTGTGGATTAACTTGAGCATAGTCCTTATCCCCCTCTTTGGGGTAGACGTCCCAACATCTAGTTAGGCAGTCGGGCTTAGCTCCGAGTTTTCCGGGTCGGAAACGGATAATGAGGTTGAACTGATGAAGGTATTCCGACCAGCGGGCCTGGCGGCAGGTAAGGAGTTTTGTGGTAGCGAAGTACTCAAGGTTCTTGTGGTCCGTGACGACGTCTATCGGCTCGGCAGAGCCTTCAAGGTAGTGTCGCCAGGACCGGAAAGCTTCGTAGATAGCTAGGAGTTCCTTATCATGGGTGTCATAGTTGAGTTCCGGAGCCGAAAGGGTTCGGGAGTAAAAAGCAACCGGGCGGAGCTCCTGGTCCGGACATACTATAGAAAGTATTCCGGCGATAGCATAGTCAGAAGTGTCCGTCTCAACGACGATAGGAACATCCGGCATCCAGTGCGTAAGCACCGGAGCGGTTGTGAAGGCTTTCTTGAGAGTTTCAAAGGATTTCCGGCAATCCTCGGAGAAATTCCAGGGAGCATCCTTGCGAGTGAGCCGCATAAGTGGAACTACAATATCCGAGTAGTTAAAAATGAAGCGACAATAGAAATTGGCGAACCCGAGGAATGATTGAATATCCTTAACTTTCCGGGGCTCCGGCCAGTCGCAGATAGTCTGGACTTTGTCCGAAGACATGGTAAGGCCGGCCGGAGATAGGAGGTAGCCGAGGTATTCTACGGAGTCGGAATGGAATTCGCACTTCTCTGGTTTAGCGTATAAACGATGCTTCCGGAGGCATCGGAGAACTTCAAGGACGTGTTGTTTGTGAGATGCAAGGTCTGCAGAATAAATGAGGATGTCGTCGAGATACACAATAACACATATGTCAAGCATATTGGCGAAGATGGTGTTGACAAAGCGCTGGAAAGTTGCTGGAGCATTGGTGAGACCCTTGGGCATAACCACCCATTCATAGGAGCCATAGCGCGTCCGGAAAGCAGTTTTCCACTCGTCTCATTCCGCCATCCGGACTAGATGGTATGCGGACCGGAGGTTGATTTTAGTGTAAACTTTAGCGCGGCTCGGAGAATCGAGAAGGTCGGAAATGAGGGGAAGAGGGTAGCGGTCTTTCTTTGTGATTTTATTTAGTCCTCGGAAATCTACACAGAGGCATAGGGAGCCGTCCTTCTTCTTGACAAACAGGACAGGGGCTCCGTGCGGAGAGGATGAGGAACGGAGAAGTCCGGTCGCAATATTCTCATCAAGGAATTTGCGAAGAGCTACAAGCTCAACCAGAGAAAGGGAATAGATGGTGCCAAGGGGCGGAGCCGCTCCTTCTTCCAAATCGATCTTAAGATCATAGGGACGATGGGAGGGAGCTGTCCGGCTTTGCTTTTATCAAAGACATCCGCGTACTCATGATATTCCGAAGGGATTCCGGATAGGTTTGGAGGTTTGGAGGAGAGTGTAGCGGAGCGGAAATTGACACCGGATGGACGAACAAAAATACTGAACTGGACTGATCCCTCTAATTTACAGGCCCGGCAAAAGGCAACTGCATTGATTAGGGAAATATTAGGAACAGCGTTATCAGTGGAGGGACTCGGCGAGGTTGAGGAAGGGATTTCCACCGGAGCCGGCGGAAGTTGAGTCGGAGGGGTCGGAGGCACTCCATGAGGAATTGGACGGAAATCGATGCTGCCCTTTACCCAGTCAATCAACGGATTGTGTCGGGTGAGCCAGCTATATCCTAGAACGATGGAAGAGGATGAGTCCAGCAGAGTAACATAAAATGTTTCGGAGGTAACCATGCCGGTCGGAAACCGGATCGGTAAATCTACTGCCTCTGTAATAGTGGCATTAGAAGTACCATCAAACAGATGGAGCAGAAGCGGAGGAATTGCATAGGTTGGAATGTTATTTTCTCAGATTAATCTGGTTTCTATAAAACAATGAGACAAGCCACAATCTACAAGAGCCAGAATCGGAGAGATATCGGGAAAAGTAGAAATTGAAACAGATGGTACTAGAGAGTTTGGATCGAAAAAGGAAATAGCATTGAGGCGTAGCTCCATTGCGCGGGTTGAGTCAACGCAACCCTCATCCCGCGCGGAGTCAAGAGGGTTGCGGACTAATTTTTTGTCTCTTCCGAGACCTCTGGTTTGGCTTCCGGAGTCACCGTGCTAGCATGACCTTTGGCCGCACGGGAAGTGGACTTTAGGCAGTCCCGGGCAGTATGACCGGGTCCACTGCAGAAGAGGCAGAGCTTCTTCTCCATGCGCCTCTGGCATTCCTCGGAGGTGAGTTTACTGTCTTTTCCGAGCTTGGACGTCAAGTCCGGAAGTTTGGTGGAGGAGGAAGCCGAAGCGTTTCCGGATTTTCCGCCGGAGTACTCTTTCCGGTTGGAAGTGGAAGCTGACTGCTTAGCAGGAGGCGCGGATGCGGAGGGCTTGGTTTCGCAGGAGACTTCTCCCTTGCGTTCCCAGTATCGAGTGTTGATAGTTTGGGCGAGAGTTTTGTATTGGGACAGAGTGGTGGGTTTTCCTTGACGACTGATTTCGTCCTTGATGCGAGCCGGAAGTCCGTTGTAGAACTGACGGCGCAAAGCTCCGTCGCCCCAACCTCGGACTTGGGAAGCTAGCCGCTGGAACTCTACAACATACTTGTTGATGCGCTGTCCATCGCGCATATAGAGCTGTTCCAGCTGCATTTCCGCATCTCCGACCGGGTCATGAGGTCCGAAGTTAGTTTGGAGTTCTAACATGAACTCGGAGTAGTCATCCATCCAGTCTGGACGATCCGCTAGATCATCCGAAAGGAGGTCAGGCTCAAACCATTCAAGGGCCATGCCCTTGAGGTATGATTGCGCGAAGTTGACCTTGGTTTGGCCAGTACGGAAAGATTTCGGCTTAGCTTGGAAGTTAAGCTCACATTGGACAAAGAACGCCCGGAGTTTCTGGGGCTCAGTGCCGTCGAAGGTATCCGGTTCTCGGACTTTGACTTTAGAGTCACCGGATCTGGAGGATTGGCGGTTGTTATGTGCCAGGTTATTGAGGGCTTGGGATAGCCGGAGGAAGACCAGGTCTTGCGGACCTAGACCTTCGTTTTCATCGTCGGTCGGGTCTTCCGGAGGTTCATCATCTGGATCTCCGCCACCACCTCCCAGCGGGTTTCCGCCTAGGGCAAGTTCATCGTCGGAATCATTGTGCGGAAGATTTCCGGCGGGTGTGGGGGTGGGGGTAGATGGATGTGGGCGATTCATGAGTTGTGAGATGCTGGAGGCAGTGCCTTGCACACTAGCGCGACACTGTGAGAAACTGAGGAAGGCATCAACTATGGGAGTAGAGTCGCGTCGGGCGGTTACTACACCCACTGCATTGAGAGCGGTCTGCGCCCGTGTAGGTGCCATGAAGTCAGATGTAAGTATACTCGGTAAGGTGTGAGTTCGAATATACTGTTAAGAACGTGCTCAAGGGTTGGATCTGAAGGGCTTGGCTTCAGCTCGTGCGCTGCGCCCCTTACCCGAGTACGTGCCCCTAACTTCCGAGGGCTGTCGAACAATGTCCGAAGGTTACCGGACGATGTCCAGAGGGCGTCGGGCGATGTCCGATGTGCGGGAATTCCGGCGGACATTCGGGAACGAGAGATAAGACTAATCTGGACGAAGTCCGAACTAGAAAGGAAACAGCGGAGGACTACCAGAGGTAGAGGTGGAGGTGACAAGTCTATAGGAATCAATCCTAAGACGAGCGGAGGTCGACGAGAGAGAAACTCAAGTCGGACGGAGGAGAGAATGAGCAGAGTCTAAGATGATATTCGAACTGAGGAAACTACAGAGACTGTACAGGGTTTATATACTACTGAGGACATAACAGAGAACAGTAAGTGCAGTGCGAGGCTATGTAAAGCTATGGAGAAAACATATGGGATGACTATCACTAGTCTATCGGAACTTAGTAAAATGAAGACGGAAATGAATAAGGGACGGAAAATAAAGTGTACTAACTGATAAGGGAAATACCAAAGGGATAAGGCACGGAAGTTAGATGCGGGTCAGATCCGGACGATATATAGAAGTCGGCCGGATCCAGAAATCCGGAAATGATGAGTGTGATAGGTCCGGCCCCAGAACACGGGATATGACACTTATCTAGTGTTCACACTAATAGCACTGATGAAGCTTGACCAGATAAATCCAAGAGATACAGCAAGGCCGTGACAACCTATGAATTTTCTGATGTTCATGGCAAGTTTCTGCATTATCCGATTTTCGTGCTGTTAGCATCATTTCTGGTTTCCATACTCATAGCACAATTCAACTTGCAGTTGGTGGATTCACCCGCTTGTGTTTGATAAGCTGAATCTAGGGAATTTGGCTATGCTTTGGTGGGCTTCACATTATTGCTTGTTGAATGGTAAGTGAGATACTGTGCCAGCCCATAGCCCACTGCAGTTAAATTGGTTAAAATTTAAATGGGATATAAGTTGTTTTGTCGTTCATATCACTAAACATACCTTTTCGTCTCCTCAAACACTAAGGATCCTGTTATCAGGATCAAGTTCATGAATGATTGGAGTCCCTCCAATTGGTTGAATATACAATGTCAGTTGATCAACTTCGGAATATTATTTACATTTGCCAATGCTAACCAGAATGCACCGACTTGCTCCATAAAGGTCATGACAATTACATGCTGTGATGTTGGTCAGGATCAAGTTCATGAATGATTGGAGTCCCTCCAATTGGTTGAATATACAATGTCAGTTGATCAGCCTTTGGAATATTATTCACATTTGCCAATGCTGACCAGAATGCACTGACTTACTCCATAAAGGTCATTTGACGATTATGTGCCATGACGCTAGTTCCCAAAGGCTTCACCAGAAGAAGATTTCTCTTGAAGTGTTTTGAGTCTGGCACCAAGTTGTGAGTCTTCAGCTGCGTGCTGACATTTGATACCATTCTTATCTGTTCACTGATTTACTGATGTGCATCTCGGTGTCCATCAAGAGATAAAAGTTACTGTAATATATTTTGTAATACTATTTGCTCCTCATGTAATGTATTGCTGCGAGTGACAGCTGGCAAATAGAAATGCAATACACATGACTCTACTGCCACTATCCTGTTGCAACATAAGCTTACACTTTGAACCCTCGGACAAGTCACATGCAGGTCATGGTCATTCTTAGCTACACTGCAAACTGCCGCAAACCTTTGACACATGTCCAAAATGGGTACCATGTGTCAAACCTTTAATAATATGTCCCGAAGGGTTTTCTCGCCAGAAATTGCCGACAATTTGAAAATTTGCCTAAGTGAGCCAATGGATCCATGATCTTAAGAGACCTTTACAAGGCACCTAATTATATTTATGAGACCCCGATGGAACATAGACGACTGTAGCTAGTAGTTACACTGGATTAGAATATCCTCCATGTGTGGTTTCAATAGATTGCACAGAGGTCTTGTTTCATAGGTAGTGTGGAGGTCTCGTTTCATATGTTGCACAGATGTCTGCTCTCATAGACTGGGCATATGTCTTGTTTTATAGGTTGTACAGATATCCCACATGATGGGTTACACAGATGTCTTATATTGTATATATGTTGGTTGGAAGGATGCCGATCTCGCATGCAGGAATTCAATGCACCTCGGCCATTCGGAATCAGGCAGGTAAAAAAAATCAGATGAAGCACAAGTGTTATTGCATTAATGCTGATGCGGGTAGACACAATGTCAATCAAGGTAATATGTATGGGGTGATGCCAGGGTATTAAAAGGAAGGTGCAGTGAAAGTATCTACCAAAGGAGTGAATAGTGCCGGTCATTATGCGAGGAATTTCGGAATGAGCTTCCTATAAGAGAAGTCAGCCCCAAAGCAGTGAGTCCTGGATGGTCGTCTGCCACTGAGGGCTAGTTGTTTTCAAGAGCTTAGGGACGACCATGCTCCCTGGAAACTTGACAAGGTCCATCTGAAAAAATTCAATAAGCAGGCTATGGCATAATCAGCAATCACATGTGCGATGTAATAACAATAAACTTACTTTTGTACCGCGTTTTCATATGTTCTGCAGGCTGACTTCGTATACTCTGATCCTGCCTCTTCTCTCACAGCTTTGTGAATAGCTTCGAGTGAGCAATCCACGAAATTCCAGAACTTTGCTGAGGTGAATTTGGGACCTTTACCATTTTTTCTTTTGCTAAATCCGGAGCCACTGTCATTGTCATTGTTGTCATAATCCTCGTCAGGTTCCTGCTGGCCAGCTTCTTCATCATGATTCTCATGAAATTGATCTTCCTCTCGGTTGTCCATCACGTGTCCTCCCTCTCCAAGGTCACCATCACCGCCAGTGTCGTTGCTCACTCCAGGTTCTGCTTCAGAACCTCAGCCGTCCAAATGGTCCATGTTGTCTTCAAGACAATCTCCGTGCTGCTTGCCATTCTCGTCCACCTCTGTGCCTACTTCGCAATCGAGTGTCATTGCAATTTTGATGCGGAGGTCTTTATGAAGAGAGGGAATGAGCGAGCTTGAGTAAAGGTCCTTGAGTGGGATGGCTTTATAGTCGCCAACTCCAATAAGGAAGATTCACAAGCAGCGCCGCTAGACTCACGTTAAATACTTTATAACGTGTATTAGAATTAAAACATACTAAAAATGTGTATCTGTTCCAATGACAAGCTTCTACCTTAATTACGCCGTGAGCCAGTGATTTGGCTGTATCCATGATGCTCATACACTTGGCAATCAATATGACCAACTTAGAGGTGGTCAGCGTCACGATAATTTGCATGGGACAATGAAATACAAACCTTGGCCTTGAGATTACCGCGAATAGAAGAGAGCAACTCACTAATGATTTTTGAGAGCTGTGCCAAAAGCTCTACGTCTTGCATTAGTGCGGCTGGCAGCTTGAATACCTCGCAATGATTCTTGATAAAATCCTGTTGCATAGTCAATTCATGCGCATACAAAAGGCAGTGAAAAGGGTACCATAATGTTTGTATGTGTATCTGTGACATATGTGGTAATGTTTGGTGATAAGAGACACACGGTCAAGCGGCTCTGAAGTGCAGACTGCATTTAATCTAGTCAGTATGGTGCCCTCTGAGAAGGCAGATAGCGACCTTGAAATCCTTGGAATCAATTAGTTCTTTCAACTCAAGGAGAGTGGCCTTTTCTTGATCTTCATTCCTTTTGAATAAGGCGGCTTTCAGGTCAATTAACATGTGAAAGATGCTTCCAATCTAATAAAGAGTGTCAATGAATGTGTACAATCATAATCTAATAATGTTAACATCAATAAACCTATGAAGAGCCTCCTGAGGGCAACCGGTCTCCTCAGCGACTTGGTTTGCATACAACTTGAGTCATTTCATCAGTGAAGGTGATAGTGACTGAGCCATGTTAAAGCCATCATCAGAGTCTGTTCTCTGGCGGCGCATACCAGCCATGATAGGCTCATTGAGGGATGCTTTGGATGGAGTCTGCAAAATGATACTACCGCCAGGTCCGTCAACAACAGTGTGAGAGGCTGAGTGGTAGCTCCCTGGCTGCATTCCCAGCGGTGAACATTCTTGCTGGATAAGACTTGTGGTCCCGGTTGCAGGAGGTTGTTGAAAGGATGCTGAAAGACTCCTGCCCCGAGGCCCCCCAGCAGTAGCTGGTGTCAACAATCCACTCGTCGATCCAGCTCTTCTGGGCTGTGAGCCACCTGTGTTGTTGTTAGAACTTCCAGACCACACAGGAAACTGTTGGAGCAACATAGTCAAGCAGAGAGTTGGTTGGGTGAGGGAAACTGGAGGGAGCAGCCAGTCAGCATGTGTCACCGATATCTTCTATTCCGAGTTGTCATAAGTCTTGTTCGGCTGCATACAAGTATCATGTTCAAGGGAGAAAAATGATAAATGATAATATCCACTGACAGAATTGCGTCTGCAGCAATGAATAAAAAATGTGCATATGTGACATAACGGTGTACTATCATAACATAAGGTGGAGGAGACATCACTTGGTGTCCTCCCAGATATAGTAAAACATATACCAGAGGCCTCAAAAACTTTGATCATTCCTCCTGCGAGATTCCAACACTGTGACCCTCCTTCACATCTCTCCTGCCTTCGAGGATTCTTCATATCCTTGCCGCTACCTGAGGGTTCTTCATATCCCTTCCGCTTTTCTCCCGTTACCGAGGATACATAGAATAGTCCATGAAATAGTGTGGGTGCTGTGCCTGTGACTGTGTGCAAGTGTGAATGGCCTGCACATGAGCTTGAGCCATCCAAGCTTGCTGTTGGTGGTTTGGGTACATCTGGGCATGTGCAGCGCAAGGCTGCAAACCTGGTAGCTCGGCTTGCATAAAGTGAGTGGTAGAGGCGTGGGGTTGGTGTGTTGCCAGAGGAGGTTGTGAGCTGAGGAATGAGGCCATGTGAGTGGGGTGCACAATGGATGCCGCATGCGCTCCTTGAGGACCTGTATCGGAATATGACATGGAGGGTGGAAGGGGAGCCTGAGGGTTATGTGGAGCATGTAGCAAAGGTCCAATTGGCAGTGGCAGAGGGTAATGCGAGGCTTGCAGTGGGGGAGGCATGAATTGGTGGGATGGGACTGTCAGACCCTGCTGACTGGATGGAGACATCTGTCTCGAGGTCCCAGCAATTGGCTGCCCAACATTTGACGATGCCGTCTTCCTCCTGCCTCGTGTGCTGGTACCGCTTGTGTTCTTTCTTGGCTTGGTGGCTATCTTTTTGGTGGGAGCACGATCAAAGGCAGGAAGTGGTACAGTTGCATTGCAAACACTTTCCTCCACAGCAGTCACACCTTCTTGAGGCTCGGGATGCTACCTGATTTCTTTGCTGCCTTTTTGTCTTTCATCTGCTGTATGGCTAAAGTTCGAACTTCAGCCAGATTGGCGACTCTCAATGGTGACTCGCGAAGCGCCTCAGGTATGACCAGCCAGATAAGATCACAGTTGTGAATTGAGTAGGCCTTGAGGAAGAAGTATGGTGTCCTGCATGATAATGGACATAACTACTACTAGGAATAACCCTCAAAAGATTATGTCTGTTAGCACAGTCCTCAGACTAGTCGCCCCATACCTTGGTATCAAACCTCGGTCCTATATTTCAAGTTTTATATGGAAGAAGAAGAAAAAGTCATGTGAAATGGAAATCACAGAATGACCTAGTTTATATGTGAAGTAAAATGAAGGTTAAGGTATTGCCTTATCTTTGGCTTATTCACTTTGGCTAGAGAAAACCATCGAGAAAAGCTCAAAGCCTAACAAAAACCTATCTAAAAAGCCCATGTCTTGCATATTGTATTTGTATCATTGTTTGTATCTTGTTTTCTCTAGCATTGTTCTTTTATTTTATTTTATTTAGGATGCTATGACCTACCAGATACTCCAGAAAATATTATTTCTGAGTATGATGTCATAGGCTCTAGAATATTCTAGCTCCACTATGATGTCATCTCTGATGTCATTGCTCCATCTTTTATTTGTATTTTATACTTTTATTGGGTTTCACCCAATATTCTGATTGGTTCTCTCTTTATTTTATTGTTTGTGAACCTACATTACTTTCCCACACAAAATGTATATAAAGAGAGCCCATTCTCCCCCCAAAAATAGAGATCTTCCTCTTGGAAAAATATTTCCAAGAGATCCCTCTTCTAGGAAATTTTCTTCTCAGAGAAACCCCTCAGTTGAACAAGACATCTCACTTGTCAAGATCTCCCACTTGTAGCAGAACAAGTGCAGGGAAATGTATCCCTTAAGAATACAAGTTTCTTACGATAAGAAGCTTACATTACTGTTTATTTGACCAACCAGTCTTTGGTCCACGTGATTTTAGAGACCATTGTCTCTTCTGTTTAACTATTTATTTGACCAACTTGTGCCTTGGTCAACATGATTATTCTTGAGACCGTTGTCTCACCCGTACTATTTGTGCCTATTTGACCAACCAGTCTTTGGTCAACGTGATATTACAGAGACCCCTTTGTCTCTACTCCTATTTGTGCCTATTTGACCAACTTGTGCCTTGGTCAAATCTACCCAGTTCATTTCAGTGCCTAGAATGTGCAATCTAGGCAAAGCTATTTGTACTTCAGACCACAGTTCTGAATCTAGGTAGCAAAATTGGAGGTACACATAAAAGCTCCAGCTAAGTTGATCACCTGATTGGTTTAGCGAGCCTCCCAAGAACTCACACATTATCTACCACGAAAGAAGAAAAGTCATAGACCGTGTCAATCGAGGACTGGCAAGAAGTCTTATCCAAGTGTAATTGTGGTGTCATTACATTCTTACACGCTTTATATAAGACCCTCGGTTATTAAGACAACAGAGTTGGCTGATGGTCGACAACAGGCTTCGTTTGAATAGTTTGGATCTGTTCTTGATGTAGGTGTTGCTGGCGCATGTCTATGCACTTCGAATCAATACAGTTGTGTTGAAGATTGACAGTGGAAATGATATCCTGTAATCCAGCAATGTTCAACAGACAGCTCTGAGTGTTGGAACACGTCACTTACCATTGCCATTGAGACTGTTTCATCTTCTGTAAGGTCGAGACATGGTAGAAAAATTGAAGGGTGTAATGTAGGCCCGAATGAAAAAACTTGCAGTGCAACATGATCCACGGTTCTACTGGTGCCATGTGATATAAGGATCTCGCAGATACGCCCAATAGACATCTGCACACATATTAATCCTTGATTGCAGACAGACCAAAAATCATTTACCTGACCATCAGTGGGTCATCGAAAGATGACATGACTATTCAGATCTGCTCATTCTCCCTTGCTCGTCACAAGTGATTTGCCATGGTAGTACGAAACACCAGATCAGAGAGTTTTGAGAATTTTTGTGCAGCGAGTATCCTTCCATTGTACTCTGTCTGTTCATTGTGCCTTTCCATTAACGCCAACAGCAGTATCAGGACTTCCAGTGCCTATGCATACTTAGCAATGGTATGACAACATACCGCCTAACTCACCAGGCAGTGGAGGCTCACACAAGATACTTGAGATACCGAGAAGGTGGGCCTGTTCTCGGTGTTCATTAAGACAACATAGCACCTGCTCTCCTCCACGAACCCATCTCTTAACATCGCGATCGTACCAATATCCACCAGTGGCAACGTGTTTCACGATGTCCTGGTATGTGAAGAGTCGACAAGTGTCCCTGCTGGGCACATGTCGATTGCTGTGAATGTGCGACAGTTGGAAAATGTGATTGAATGATTCATATCTCTCAGTGGAGAATATGATTGCAGGTCCAAAACGACGTATGAATTCCGGAAGATGAATCAGAAAGTGAAACTTCGGCTTGCTGATGAGAATTCTCGGAGCACATTGCGCTGTGATATTGAGGAAGTCCTCAATCATTCTGGATAATCTTGCCTATTTAAAGAAGATTGGTTAGTCCATAACACCTTTCAACACTTAAGTAGCGTAAACTGACGAGATATTCTTCAGTATCTGGTATTGTCGTGTGCCAAATGAGCGCGACAAGTTCCCTGATAACGGACCACCCATTGAGGACCGTCTGGGGGACGAGGTCATACACCAGGAAGGGCATGACTTGGGCTAGGCTCTTGAAATGTTTACCTATTAAACCGCCTTTATAATGACATATATAGTCAGCATTCAGAGAGGGTGTGTTCAGTCTGTCTTTGTCAACAGACTTGAGGCAGCTCTGAAAAATGTGCAGCAGCTTGGCTTTCTCCAGGATAAACATGCTCTGACCCCCAAAATACTTCACCACGCCCAACAATACTGTATGGAGGATTTCAGTTGGTGTATCCAAGTGGATGTTGATCCCTGTGAGACAATATTGTGAGCGCGACACGAATGACATTGATCAAGCTTACCGTTCATCCCAAACAGCAGATTCATTGCATCATTGAGCATGGTACCTCATAATATTTCGTCAAACTCCTTTTTGAGTGCTGCTGTGATCTCGCTTTCGGATGTTGCTGGTAAGCCTGGCCCTCGTTTGCAGAGTTTCTTTCCGAGTTCTATGAGAGACCTGAGGATGGATGCTGAGGCACTGTCACGAACACCTGTGGAAGAAACAGCACTCTGCACTTTTGTTGTGGCACCTGATTTCATTGCAGCTTCAAATTGATGTTGAATGTTGTCAGTGGTCTTTTTAGGTGTTCGTAAACTACCTGACTACAAGTATGAGATTAGATCAAGTAAGAGACGCTGTGATATGTTCGTACCTTGAATATACTGTTGTAACCCTCTTCAAATGCCTTGTATTCTTTCGTGCCGCCGATGTTACACATCCTGCAGAAATAGTTGCAATTAAGGCCTGCGTGACTGCATTCCTCGGCTTGCATAGGATTATCGCCAGCAAGAAAAAGTCTACACAGAATGAGCATAACTTCCTCCTCATTTTTACAGTCCCATGCAACAATGCCAGACTGCGCTGCATTACTGCAAATATTCAGGAATAAGCCAGAATGAATCCAGAGAAAAATGTACCAAAGAGAATCTTTCATTGCTTGCATCAGTTCCATTGGAGCAGCGTGGGGTGACAATGTGACAAATTGCACAAAGAACTCCTTCTCGAGCATTTCACAAGGTAAGTTTGCATTTGACATATAAATAGTGTGGTGCTTGTTCCACTGCTTCGAAATGTTGCTCGAGACATTGTCCATGAAAATTATGAGAGGGACTGTATAAACCATTTCGCCTTGTGCCTTTTCACGCAAGGGATTAGGCTCAAGTGACCCGTATTTAGCAGACAATGCTGTTACACACTTAAGTTCACATCTGTCAAATAAGACAACCTAGATCTAACATACCAGTGAGTCCACAGTTGAGCTCATTCATTGATGAAATATCTTCATATGACCGTGCAAATGTCAAAGTCGGGATGATTTCTTGTTCATCGTTGATAATAAATCCTGCCTATTGAACACTTTAGAATAGTACACGACATGATAAAGGTCACTCACATCAGTCCATTGAGCAGTGTGACCAAGCACATAGAGGATTTTATTATCGGGACCTTCAACACCACCCTCAACAACCGGAGAGCCAAGGAAAAACCGTTCTGGGATAAAGTAGGCTCCCGAAGACTCTTGTAATAGCTCATTGACAAAATATATCATCCCATCCACTCGTGCTGCGGGAGGAGATGGAAGGTCGAGCAACATCTTTGTGTCGTTGAAAACTTGCAATATCCCTTTCCCACAATCCTCAGGATAATCTTGCATTGCGAAACGTGTAAGTGGGTTTGTGTAGTCCTGGAATGATATGAATGCAACACCCTAATACGAGGTAGCAGAAGACGGACTTTTGCAATTGTGTTCACAATATTATTAATGTAGAATATATTCCCTGACCGGGCAGTAACCTTCTCGGTTGGTCGACCAACAAGATCTTCAATGAACAGTTGACACTTTTTGGTCGCATTGGGTGAGGGCACATTTTTGGCGCCAAGCTGTTTTGCCCAATTAAGTACCACTTTCTTCTGGGCATCTGAGAAGGGAAGGCGTGGAGAGCTGAATAAAAGCGATGTTGTAAAATCCTTGAGAAGAGTATAAATGTTTCATTGCACAACTAACGATGAATATACTCACAGCTTGTGATAGCCAAGGGTAGGTTGGATTATTAGGAGAGACATCTTTGAGAGCATATTTTTTTGCTGGAGGTTCATAGTCTGCAAATGCATTTAAATACAAAACAGCATGAAAGAAACAACTCGAATTCACTCACCGAAAATATCAATCCCAAAGTCAGGGACGTCATAATCACATAACTCATTCTCCTTGTTGATGGGGGCGAGTGGTGTCGAGAATGAGATTTCACCGGAGGCAAGGTTCTCTTGCAGTTCAGCAAATAGATCAGTAAAGTGTTCATTGAACTCATATACCTGACTTCCAACAGCATTGTTCAAGTGCTTAGATAGCTGGATCTCCAAGTCAGCCTCGCATGCATTGTACGAGTCTATCTTTATCAGACCACTATCAGCATCCATATGATCAAGTCTGAACAATTCAGCTTCCACATCCAGGTCCATACTGCGTTGTTTAGGATTATTCTTCATGATCAAATTTTCTGGTACCCTTCTGAAGCACCTGATAGAACAAAATATAGTGAGTATTATTAACTGCCTCCGACAGTTTGCTACATTCATTTGCAGCCTGTCGAGATATCAGTGTCAATCGCTGAAGAATACGGGTGCTTCACTATGCCCTTCATAAAAGCTATATCATCGATGGATCAGTGGCAGTTTGATACTGAAAGCATGCTAAATTCAAGCAACTCAAGTGTGAGCATATTTTGCTGCGTCTGACTTGATGAAACTTACATTGTGCTTCGAGTTTTCTGGTATCATCGAATGTATTCCCCCTCCCAATGAAATCCCCATCCCATTCCTCCCCCTTCCATCAACGTTCAACCACACTAATCGAGACAATTGGGCAAAGCTATCAAAAGAGATTGAGGGGTGGCTCATAGAACTTGATATCGAATTGTCGCAGTGGATGTGGGGAGTGGTCACCGATGTCAGAAGCCACCTCTGCAGCCTCTGGACTGACGTTCTCTTCCAACCAGACCTCCAGTTCCACCAGTGCGGCTATGGGATCATGCACGATGGAGGCAACCAAATCCTCCTCTTTCTTCCGCTTGTCGAATATTTGACGGGGGAACTGTATGACATCCTGCCATCCAAAAGCAGCCAGGATGGCATCATCCCCACCAAAATGCTTTACCACAGTGGATAAAACAGCTCCTGCGACAATCATCCGTTTCCTTGGCGATGAGGGGCTGGCGATATAGATTGTACCGAGATGTGGTAGCATAAATATATCAAAAATGAAGCGGACCAATGTGTCCGCGGCAGTACATTTCCTTCACGTCCCCAAGTCCAGCCCTGAAGATCCTCCACCAGGCTAAGGATCGTAGGATATTCCAGATATAGCCGGAGAGAATCATATGTATGCAGGCATGCAACTGTGAGCATGTGCTGAGAATGTCCATCGATGGTTTGAGTAAAGGGCACACCTGGGATGAGCTGAAGCATCCCTGGTATGGGGTTTGGCACTGCAGTGCCGCTACTGAAGTCCACTGTATAAGTTTCAGGATGGGTAATGATTCCTATGAGGCGCTTGTGCAATTGGGGTGCTGAGATTGCTTTTTAGTCAGAGCAGTAGAAGTATTGTCTGCAGAAATGGGAATCTGCAACATGATTAAGGGAGTAGCTTTGGCTGTATGGATAAAACGAGCAATTCCCAGGGTCTTTGTCACAGTGGTGGGGTTCTAAAGTCTGATGGGCAGGCGGTCCAGCTGTACAGAGCTGGTGCTGGTCCCATTGAAATGGAGATGTCGGGATGATCTTTTCAACAATCTTGGGAAGTCCAAACATGATTTTTCTGCGTTCCTGATATGACATCTTTGACAAATCAACAATAGGCGGGTTATATGGAAGGATAACACCCTCTGATATGTAAAGCTTCAGTCCGGCAGTCTGAACCTCGTAAGGTCAGTTCTCACCAGGAATGGGCGGATAATTGTCTGTACTAGATCATGATTCAACTCATGGAACTGTGGATGAAAGGTGAACCTAGTAAGTACTTACTTCATATCAGATGTTGAGCTGGCTTGCAAGAAGACGCTTTGTGCAAGCAGATTTGTAAGTTAAGGCTTATCATTCTGATGACGAGACAATGTCCGCATTCTGAAGCAAAAAAAAGGCTTATCATTCAACAAATCCACCATGGCTAATAGCCAAGTATTCATTGTCAACTACTACTACTAGTATGCTAACCCCCACAGCATCTCTCCACAACTGCAGACATATTCATCACTACGTCAATGAGCCCACAAGATAGCTTGAAGAGACCAACCTGGTACCGTGTGAGTTCTGTCACAGATTGCAGGTTTGATTTAGGCGCTTATTGTCCAGGAAGCTTGAATTTACCTGCGACGGTATATGCGAGTGACAGAGCGATGAGATTAGGAGTAGGAAATGCCCTTGGCTATCACAAGTACCTGAAGCTTCCTCTGCTCAGTTGCACGATGCATGATCCTCATTTCAATAATATGCACCATAATGGGTCGGAACACTAAAATGGGTTTCGTTTGACCGATATGATGCTCTATCCTGAGCTTGGATGCCCATCTGGGGGTTCCAGTCTTGATCACAAAAGATCACCATATCCAGCCACCATTGAATTGATGCCTAGGTCACCTGCTCGAGTGCTAGGACGCTCAAGGGGCAGAAGATAAGGAAAGGTTGGTAAGGACTGAGGCCACATAGAGGTGTGCATTGAATGCAATCGCTTGCAGGGTCCAAGCATGTCAGGTAAATGTGATTCAAAAGAAAAATTACCTTGCCTAAACCCATCTAGTCCGCTACGCCATGTCACATATTACAGTGACCTATCTCCGTATAATACGAGGGAATGGACATGCATAATATCCCGTATGATACGGGCCAGCGGACCATGGGCCCATGATAAAAATATCCTCGACTATGACGGATGGGCTGGGAGGGAAATTATTCCCGATGGAGGCGGGTGGGCCCATGCAGGGAATATATAGAGTAGATGAGTGGGCCGATGTATATGAATATTAGGTAGACGGGTGGGCCGAGGTAGTTGGATATTATGCAGATGGGTGTATTAAGGTAGATGTGTATGAGATAGATGGGTAGGTACTTGTTATCACATTCACGGGTGGGCCCAGACACATATTAAATTAGACGGGTGGGCTGAGGGTATTATAAAATATTGTATTAGACGGGTAGGCCCAGATGCATATTAATTAGACGGGTGGGCCGAGGGTGTTGTATGGGATGTTGTATTAGATGGGTGGGCCGAGGGTGGTATAAAATATAGATGGGTGGGCCCATGTGTATCATAATTGTAGACATGATGGAGCTGAGGTAGTTGTACATCAACCAAATCAGAGGAGGTAATAAATCAAAGTTACCGAGTTCCCAGAGCAGCAGGTGATCTCCTGACATGGCCTTTGATGGTGCACAGGTTGTCTTGCAGAATTTGGAATCCGGGGTGCAAAGCTTGTGTTGCCCTATGAGACGCCAAGTTCCGACCACCCAAATTTGGGTCAACCATACCGACTTCTGAGTTCCAGGACCTGGGAGTCGACAAATGAATATCTGATAACCAGCACACTTCCAATCAGGTAGTATTTCATTGAGCAATGGATCATCCAAGGGGTCCCTTATCGGACTCGGTAGTCAATATAGGCAAATGATAATGAAAACATGAAAGTTGTTATTATGCTATTTTTCAAACCCGAGACCCTGAAACCCATTGTTCAACATGTCCATTTTTCACTCACTGCACAAATCACCGAGTTTCGAGTGCTGAAACCCAAAACTCGAAACCCGGTGTGCAACACGTCGATTGTTCATTTACATTACACAGATCATCGAGTTCCGAGTGTTGAGTGCCGAAACCCGAAAATATGTATGGAACATGTCCATTTCTTACTCATTGCACATATCACCGAGTTTCGAGTGCTGAAACCCGAAACCCAGTGTGCATCATGTCCATTGTTCAATTATATTACACAAGTCATCGAGTTCCGAGGGCCGAAATCCAAACCCCAGACCCCGAAAATATGTGCGCAACATGTCCATTTTTCACTCACTGCACAAATCACCGAGTTTCGAGTGCCAAAGCATGAAACTTGAAACCCAGTGTGCAACATGTTGATTTTTCATTTATATCACACAAATAACCAAGTGCCAAGTGCCAAGTGCCGAAACCCGAAGCCCGAGACCCGAAAATATGTATATAACATTTCCATTTTTCACTTGTTGCACAAATCACTGAGTTTCAAGTGCCGAAACCTGAAACTCAAAACCGGGTGTGCAATATGTTCATTGTTCATTTACATTACACAGATCATCGAGTTCCGAGTGCCGAGTGCCGAAACCCGAAGCCCGAGACCCGAAAATATGTGCGCAACATGTCCATTTTTCACTGGTTGCACAAATCACCGAGTTTTGAGTGCCAAAACCTGAAACTCGAAACCCGGTGTGCAACATGTCCATTTTTCATTTATATTACACAAATCATCGAGTTCCGAGTGCCGAGGGCCGAGACCCAAAGCCTGAGACCCGAAAATATGTATGCAACATTTCCATTTTTCACTTGTTGCACAAATCACCGAGTTTCAAGTGCCGAAACCCAAAACTCAAAACCGGGTGTGCAACATGTCCATTTTTCAATTATATTACACAAGTCATTGAGTTCCGAGGGCCGAAAACCGAACCCCGAACCCCGAAAATATGTGCACAACATGTCCATTTTTTGCTCACTGCACACAGTCCACAATTTCGGGGTTTTGGGGTTTTAAATCAACCTTTCATATATCCATACACATTTTACCAACCCCCGAACCCCGAAATTGTGGACTGCCGGGTTTCGGGGTTCAGGGGTCCCGGAACTCGGAACTCGGTATGTAAGACAACAAAAATATCTTTCGGGGTTCGGGGGTTAGTGAAATGTTTATAGATATATGTAGGTTAATTCAAACATGTCTGAAAATTTTCATTCGTCTCAAATGTCAAATCCTGAGTTCCGGGCTTCAGGACTCGGCACCCGGCACCGGCACTCGGGGTTCGGGGTTCGGCACTGAAAATTTGACATTCAGGTGTTCGGGTTTCGGGTGATATCTAAATCAACAGCTTCGAGTTCTGCCAAAGCGTGAAACTTAAAACCCAGTGTGCAACATGTTGATTTTTCATTTATATCACACAAATCATCGAGTTCCGAGTGCCGAGGGCTGAGACCCGAAGCCCGAGACCCGAAAATATGTACACAACATGTCCATTTTTCACTCACTGCACAAATCACCAAGTTTCGAGTGCCAAAGCATGAAACTTGAAACCCAGTGTGCAACATGTTGATTTTTTATTTATATCACACAAATAACCAAGTGCCAAGTGCCAAGTGCCAAAACCCGAAGCCCGAGACCCGAAAATATGTATATAACATTTCCATTTTTCACTTGTTGCACAAATCACTGAGTTTCAAGTGCCGAAACCCAAAACTCGAAACCTGGTGTGCAACATGTTCATTGTTCATTTACATTACACAGATCATCGAGTTCCGAGTGCCGAGGGCCAAAACCCGAAGCCCAAAACCCAAAATCATGTACACAACATGTCCATTTTTCACTCATTGCACAAATCACCAAGTGTCGAGTGTCGAAACCTGAAACCCGGTAATTGGTGTAGGGTTCAAATAACTTGGGAATTGTATTTGTCAGCACTCGGTACTCGGTACTCGGTGATCGGTGGTCAGTGGTCGGTACTCGAGACTCGGTAGTCAATATAGGCAAATGATAATGAAAAATGACAGTTGTAGTCCACGTCAAGGTGAGTGTCTTGGTAGTCTTTCCTTGTCATTCAGCAAAACATCAGCAATAATGAAAAAATGAAAGTTGTTATTATGCTTAACTTCCTTACCGAAGGTTGTAGTCCAAGTCCAGGTGAGTGTAGTGATAGTCTTTTCTTGTCAATTGGTTATCTTGTTACTCATTATGCAGTACTCGGTACATGGTAATTGGTACTCAGTATTTGGTTTTGATACTCGGTACCCGGGAATCAGTAGTCAGCTTAATGAAGGTTGTAGTCCGAGTCTAGGTGAGTTTATTTGTAGTCTTTTCTTGTCCATTGGTTACCAGGTGACCGAGATATAAGCTAAAGAAATCCGAAACATCAATAATGACAAATGAAATGGATGTGTGCAGTAAGTGAGTCTAAAGATAAAAGAATGAATATTAATAGTGAGACTTGGACATTATGTCGAGATATACAACATAACAAGCCTGTGATGTGATCAGAGACCTGGAATAACACCCATATACATCCATTATAATAGCTTAAAAGCTTAGAAAGATTCATGAAGGATTGATGTAATGATAGGCAAAATGACATATGTGTGGAGAGTGACAATAGACATCTTTTATACAAAGTCACATTTATATATGATTCAGGCCGAAAATATCATTACAAATATGTAGGATAGATCGTAAACTACCCAAGGAACCCATACTGCCTACTGCCCTGAGGGTAGGGGGTGGGTAGAAGGGATATAGTGAAAATATGAGTTGACCCAGCATTAAAGTCCTACCACTGCTCAACTAACCATTTTCGATGCTTTGGGTCTTTGAAGTTTCCCACACTCAATTTCTTACCCATTTCACTTCCTCAGTACTCAATTCTTGGTTGATTTGTCTGTAAATTTATGTCTATGATACTTAAGATATTTGAAATGTACCCCAGGTTTCTGATTATGAAGATTTAATGTTTTGAAGGCATGGGCCCCTTATCAGGCGAAATGGCAAGTATACACACTAGCTCACAAACTCCAGCCTATTGTGAGCTGATCTTGGTCATAAGAAGCAAGAATATAAGCTATGCTCATTATATATTAAAAGGTTGGATCATGGATGCAAGGGCAAGATACTGAAAATCGTGAAAAAATGTCACAAGTGCAATTGTCTATGCTTTGTTCCTGGAAAAGGATCCTGTGTGTCCTGGGCTGGTTATATGATATATCTACTCCGAATATGCTCAGGAATAGACTCCCTACAGTCCTTGAGGTCCAGTCCTACAGGGAAAAAACCCCAGCAGGTGAACCACCAGAAGAGGGGGAGGTACACTATACAATAAAGGATTACCCTATGGTCCTGAGCTCCTGATACATTGTTTCTATTGATGAATAGATGATTGAGATATAATTTCAAAGTCTATTCACCTAGAAATGAACACATAGGAACATATTTTGTATTTTTATGTATATATGCAATATCCATTTAAGCACCAAGTCTCAACTACCGATTACCAAGTCCCGACACTTGATAGTTGATAGTCAGTATTCGAGCTCCGAGTGTTAATATTGCCTACCAATATCTCAGTCAAATGATAACCAAACCAAGACCCAAGTTCCAAACCTGACTACTGAATACCAAGTATCAGTACTTGGGACTCGGGACTATTGGCTGGAGTACCCAACTATTGATTCACAGGTACCGAGAATTAGAACCAAGTACTGAGTACCTGACTACTGATTCTCGGGTATTGAGTATCAGAACCAAATACCGAGTACTGATTCCCTTGTACCGAGTACCGAGTAACGAGATAACCAATTGACAAGAAAAAACTACCAATACACTCACCTTGGCTCGGACTACAACTTTTGTTCAGGAACTTAAACATAATAATAACTTTCATTTTTCATTATTGCCGATGTTTCAGATTTCTTTAGCTTATATCTTGGTTAAATGATAACTGATGGACAAGAAAAGACTACCAATACACTCCCCTAGATTTGGACTACAACCTTCGGTAAGGAAGTTAAGCGTAATAACAACTTTCATTTTTCATTACCATTTGCCTATATTGACTACCGACCAGTGGCTGAGTGCCGAAGCTTGAAACTTGAAATCGGTGGAAAATGAAATCTCGCAACAATGTACACATGAACATGTTTCATTTCCATAAACAATTCCCCGAGTGTCATGTACCGAGCCCCGAAACCCAAAGCCTGAAGCCCGGACTGTGTTGTCAGGTTAGTACAAGACACTCGGTGAATTGTCAAAGGAAATGAAACATTTTCATGTGTACATTGTCACGAGATTTTGTTTTCCACTGATTTCAAGTTCCAAGCTTCAGCACTCAGCATCCGGCACTCGGAACTCGGAACTCGGCACTCGGAACTCAGAACTCAGTGAAATGTCTAAGGAAATAGAAATTTCACAATTCCCTGAGTTAGTACAAGACACTCAGTGAATTGTCAAAGGAAATAAAACATTTTCATGTGTACATTGTTGCAAGATTTCGTTTTCCACTGATTTCAAGTTTTGAGCTTCAGCACTCGGCACTCGGAGCTCGGCGCTTGGAACTCGGAATTCGGCGCCCGGAACTCGGAACTCAGTGAAATGTCCAAGAAAATAGAAATTTCACAATTCCCCGAGTGTTGTGTACCGAGCCCTGAAGCCTGAAGCCCAGACTGTGTTGTCAGGTTAGTACAAGACACTCGGTGAATTGTCGAAGGAAATGAAACATCTTCATGTGTACATTGTTGCGAGATGTCATTTTCCACTGATTTCAAGTTTCAAGCTTCGGCACTAACCCGGAACTTGGGACTCGATTTTTGAGATGAAAGACATTTTTCAAACATGTTTGAATCAACCTTACGTGTATCCATAAACATTTTACCAACTCCCAAACCCCGAAATTGTGGACTGCCGGGTCTCGGGGGTCGGGGGTTGGTGCTCGGGACTTGGGAAATTTGGGGAGATCAATAAAATTTGATCTACAATAAATTTGATTTACAAACAAATTGATTTACAAACTTTTGAAAGATATCTGTGTTGTCTCACATATCGAGTCCCGAGTTCTGGGACCCCCGAACCCCAAAACCCGAGACCCGGCAGTCCACAATTTCGGGGTTTGGGGGTGGTAAAATGTCTATGGATATACAAAAGGTTGATTCAAACATGTTTGAAAGATGTCTTACCTGGAACTCAGGACTCGATTTTTGAGATGAAAGACATCTTTCAAACATGTTTGAATCAACCTTTCATATATCCATAAACATTTTACCAACCCCCGAACCCTGAAATTGTGGACTGCCGGGTCCCAGGTTTCGGGGTTCGGGGGTCCCAGAACTCGGAACTCAGTATGTGAGACAACGAAAATATATTTCAAACATGGGTAAGTCAATGTGTTTGTCAATCAACTTGATTGTAAATTATATTTTATTGATCTCCCCAAATTTCCCAAGTTCTGAGTTCCGAGCTCCGAGCTCCGGGACCCCCGAACCCCGAAACCCGACACCCGCCAGTCCACAATTTTGGGGTTCGGGAGTTGGTAAAATGTGTATGGATAGATGAAAGGTTAATTTAAACATTTTTGAAAGATGTCCCATATGAAATGTCAAGTCCCAAGTTTCGATTTCCGGGTTTCTGGAGTGCCGAGTCCCGAAGCCCGAAGTCCCGAAACCCGGAGTTCAAAACTCGGGACTTAACATTTCATATGGGACATCTTTCAAAAATGTTTAAATCAACCTTTCATCTATCCATACACATTTTACCAACTCCCGAACCCCAAAATTGTGGACTGGCGGGTGTCGGGTTTCGGGGTTCGGGGGTCCCAGAGCTCGGAACTTGGGAAATTAATAAAATATAATTTACAATCGAGTTGATTGACACACACATTGACTTACCCGTGTTTGAAATATATTTTTGTTGTCTCACATACTGAGTTCCGATTTCCGGGACCCCCGAACCCCGAACCCCGAGACCCGGCAGTCCACAATTTTGGGGTTCGGGGGTTGGTAAATCTCGGTTTGTGGTTTTGCACTGAAAATTTGACATTTATATGTATCTAGGCTCACCCATATATGTACCCATCTATGTACAATTCCCCCACATCAGCCCACCCATCTATGTATTATCCCCCACGTTGGCCCACCCGTCTATGTAATACATCCTATGTTGGCCCACCCGTCTATATAATACATACTACGTCGGCCCACCTGTCTATGTAATAAATATTTTATCACACCCTCGGCCCACCCGTCTATTTGATATCCCTTTCGTCGGCCCACCCGTATATGTAATACTTTTTATGTCGGCCCACCTGTATATGTAATACACCCCGCGTCAGCCCACCCATCTATGTAATATTCCCCTACCTCGGCCCACCCATATATGTAATACACCCCCATCGGCCCGCCCGTCTATATAACAATATTTGCCTTACATCTCTCTTCAGCCCAGCTGTCTATAATATCCTACTCTACATATTACCCTGATGGGCCCACCCATCTCCATGAATGATCATATTCCCCCGGCCCATCCATCAACATCAAGGATATATATATCATTGGCATACATGGGCCCACCCGTCTCCATCGGAAATAATATGTGTCCCGGCCCATCCATCATCATCGAGAATATACACAACATGGGCCCATAATCCGCTGGCCTGTCTCATACGGGATATTATGTAGGTCGGGTGGCCCGTATAATACGGAATTTGTCACTGAAGGGGCTCATCACAGAACATCTAGGCTCAGCTTATTTCTCTCTGCTGATCGCTATCAGGTAAACCATTCTCCAGTTGTTATTTTTATCATTGCTCACAGTATCGCAGTGACACTTTCAGTTCTCTGCAGCCTACTTACTTTCCTGGGTTCGCGTTCTCTTGGCTCTGTCTTGTTTTACATTGACTCTTCATGCCAAAACTGCTTTTATCCAAAAACCGGGAGGTGAGATTCAATATTCAATATTAGAGGTCCTGTTTTGACTCGATTCCGTCAGGGCTGGTCTGCATTCCACAAGCTCCTTTCCCTTTTCAAGTTTTTGGCTCCGTTCTTGAAAGGAGCTGATCTCTAACTTGCATCTCGTGATTTGTATCGCAGCTCCCTCTGACTCCTTGTCCTTCTTCATGATTTCCCAGAATTCCTTAGCGAATACTACTTCAGTCTCTGCGATGCCATCCCTCCGCATTGCATCCAGCTTCGCAATATCATCCTCAGCATATCATACATGGAACCCATCGATCCGACCAGTCTGCTTGAGCCTCGTTAAGCTATCCAGGACTTTGTTCTGCAATATGCTCGCTGCTTGGGGTGCTCTAGCCTCCTCCACGTCACCGCAGTTAAGTATAGTATATGTTAACTATAAGACGTATACTAGGAACACACCTTGTGGAAGGGGCCGATCTCTTGTATGCCCGCGTAACTCTTGAAATTAATGAGCACCATCTTGTGTATCACAAGACGCGGCTTAGGACCTGAAGGTTATTCAGCAGGTGGGGGCCGCATCACCGACACAGGTTTCACGTGGGGCTCAAGAAGGTAAATTTCTTCCTCTTCCTCTTCCGGTGGGACAGGGCATTTAGGTATCATCTGCAAAAGCTGCAATTGACGGGGTACACGCCAAGTGTCTAATTCCTCTTGAAATCTGTCGAGATCGTCCGCATTGCCTTTGGAAGTGAGTGAGGCGTGACTTCGACATCAGCGGAAGGTGAAATCGCATTTGGCTTGCAAGAAAACACTTTAGGGGTTCTGGGAGCAGCCATAATGTCAGATTCATCACTGGATATAGCAATGGGATTGTGATTTAGCCGGGGCTTCACAGATGACCTCCGAGAGGTTTCACTTCTTGACCCAACCTCTCCTTGTTTCTGTAATTCCATATTTGATCCTCGTCGTGATCCTCACCCTCAGCAGAACTTTTTGGCTTCCTCTTCTTCACCAACTCCTCCTCCTCCTCTTCTGTCTCAGCCACCTCTTGCCGCTCGCGACCAGGTTTCACAGACGTACATGTAGATGTTCTGGCAGATGCTCTGGAAGATGGTGCTGCAAGTACTTTTGAAGAAGGGCCCACGCCGCCTCTTGTCAATGTCCTGCATGCTCTGGGCGCATTTTCTTTCTCCTCTATGTTATCTGTGTCGGCTTGTTTGCATTTCGCAGAGTTTGATGCCTCTTGTTCAGTGGATGGTCGTAAAGAGCAAGACGACCTGCGAGGAGGCATTGTTCGGAAACTTCTCAAAATTACAGATAGGTTCTACGCATGATGTGATGCATTGTGTGACTGTTCGTGTGTGTCACATCACATGACTAGTCTGTAGCCTGTCTTGGGGGAAAATTGGTCATGGCCCATGACGAAGCTGCCCCATCTGTGACGGTTTTCAGTCGCGAGAAGATTGCATGTGCTCCTACGTACAGATTCGTTCGCATACGGTCGGCTTTACACTGCACTATCGAGAGTGCAATGTCGGCGAGACATTTTCCTAGAGAACCTGAGAAAAAGACTACGGCGAACGTGGTATACAAACATCTGTTATTGTAATTCACTGTAAAAAGACACCCGACGTCCGAAGGTAATCGGTACTGTTGTAGTATTATAAATTGATTGTAAATGTAAGGGAATTTTAAAGGGCTGTATAAACATCAACAAGCCAGAGCTCGTATGTCGACAAGGTTGTGCAGGAGGCTTGCTATAATCAAAGTTCACGTTACACCTTGTTCAACACTTGAAAACGGTGAAAGGTTGTTACAATACAGTGAGTGCAGTTAGAGAACAAGGAAAAAACCAGAACAGATATGCGCAACAGATAGTAGGAACAAAGGCAAAATGAATCTATGGTTGATAGATGGACCTCGCGACCTGTAATGTCTGTTGAGTAAAGGTTTCAACTAAACAGCAGGACATCTTACGCTCTTAAGCAACATGGTAACTTCGGGTGCGATGCGAATGAACTTCTTGTTCCAGAACTCAATGAAGGTGACCAAAGCACCCCAAGGATGAGGATGATGAACAATGAAGCGCGCCAGAAGGACAAGTCATCACTTCACAGAAGCGATCATCCTTCACCTCCACAAAGAGGTGGAGAAGCAAAGAGCTGAACCAGTAGGTATGGGCATTGGGATATCACAGATGAAGGACCATAGAGCTCAAGAGGTGGCGTTGTCCTACATAACGCATCAATCTATGTCATATGAGCTAATGGATTCGTTGAACTCGCCTTCAACATCTAGATTAGCAGCAAGATACTGTAGAGCAACGACTCCAAGGTCGCTCGTGACAAATACAGAAGAGCCACTCCTCGCCTTAGCCTGAGCAACTGACGATACTCCAATGTACATGACAAGGGTGTTTATCAATGACAAGTTATACGATTCGGTTGAACTCTCTGGCATGCCGGGCAGCCTCAAGCGATCTTTGAGTGTTGTAAGGAATGAAGAGTTCCACGATTAAGGAGGTATTGTTGCGGAGCTCAGCGCTTTTGAGACCTGAAGCAAAGTCTGATCGAATGGGTGGTATCGGTCCCATTTCTGGAATCAAGTCAAATTGATGTTGCGTAGATGGGGGGCAGGGAGGATGATAGACATGGGGAACATGCTGAGGATGATATTGCGAAGCTGGATGCAATGCGGAGGGATGGCATCGCAGAGACTGAAGTAGTATTCGCTAAGGAATTCTGGGAAATCATGAAGAAGGACAAGGAGTCAGAGGGAGCTGCGATACAAATCACGAGATGCAAGTTAGAGATCAGCTCCTTTCAAGAACGGAGCCAAAAACTTGAAAAGGGAAAGGAGCTTGTGGAATGCAGACCAGCCCTGACGGAATCGAGTCAAAACAGGACCTCTAATATTGAATATTGAATCTCACCTCCCGGTTTTTGGATAAAAGCAGTTTTGGCATGAAGAGTCAATGTAAAACAAGACAGAGCCAAGAGAACGCGAACCCAGGAAAGTAAGTAGGCTGCAGAGAACTGAAAGTGTCACTGCGATACTGTGAGCAATGATAAAAATAACAACTGGAGAATGGTTTACCTGATAGCGATCAGCAGAGAGAAATAAGCTGAGCCTAGATGTTCTGTGATGAGCCCCTTCAGTGACAAATTCCGTATTATACGGGCCACCCGACCTACATAATATCCCGTATGAGACAGGCCAGCGGATTATGGGCCCATGTTGTGTATATTCTCGATGATGATGGATGGGCCGGGACACATATTATTTCCGATGGAGACGGGTGGGCCCATGTATGCCAATGATATATATATCCTTGATGTTGATGGATGGGCCGGGGGAATATGATCATTCATGGAGATGGGTGGGCCCATCAGGGTAATATGTAGAGTAGGATATTATAGACAGCTGGGCTGAAGAGAGATGTAAGGCAAATATTGTTATATAGACGGGCGGGCCGATGGGGGTGTATTACATATATGGGTGGGCCGAGGTAGGGGAATATTACATAGATGGGTGGGCTGACGCGGGGTGTATTACATATACAGGTGGGCCGACATAAAAAGTATTACATATACGGGTGGGCCGACGAAAGGGATATCAAATAGACGGGTGGGCCGAGGGTGTGATAAAATATTTATTACATAGACAGGTGGGCCGACGTAGTATGTATTATATAGACGGGTGGGCCAACATAGGATGTATTACATAGACGGGTGGGCCAACGTGGGGGATAATACATAGATGGGTGGGCTGATGTGGGGGAATTGTACATAGATGGGTACATATATGGGTGAGCCTAGATACATATAAATGTCAAATTTTCAGTGCAAAACCACAAACCGAGATTTACCAACCCCCGAACCCCAAAATTGTGGACTGCCGGGTCTCGGGGTTCGGGGTTCGGGGGTCCCGGAAATCGGAACTCAGTATGTGAGACAACAAAAATATATTTCAAACACGGGTAAGTCAATGTGTGTGTCAATCAACTCGATTGTAAATTATATTTTATTAATTTCCCAAGTTCCGAGCTCTGGGACCCCCGAACCCCGAAACCCGACACCCGCCAGTCCACAATTTTGGGGTTCGGGAGTTGGTAAAATGTGTATGGATAGATGAAAGGTTGATTTAAACATTTTTGAAAGATGTCCCATATGAAATGTTAAGTCCCGAGTTTTGAACTCCGGGTTTCGGGACTTCGGGCTTCGGGACTCGGCACTCCAGAAACCCGGAAATCGAAACTTGGGACTTGACATTTCATATGGGACATCTTTCAAAAATGTTTAAATTAACCTTTCATCTATCCATACACATTTTACCAACTCCCGAACCCCAAAATTGTGGACTGGCGGGTGTCGGGTTTCGGGGTTCGGGGGTCCCGGAGCTCGGAGCTCGGAACTCAGAACTTGGGAAATTTGGGGAGATCAATAAAATATAATTTACAATCAAGTTGATTGACAAACACATTGACTTACCCATGTTTGAAATATATTTTCGTTGTCTCACATACTGAGTTCCGAGTTCTGGGACCCCCGAACCCCGAAACCTGGGACCCGGCAGTCCACAATTTCAGGGTTCGGGGGTTGGTAAAATGTTTATGGATATATGAAAGGTTGATTCAAACATGTTTGAAAGATGTCTTTCATCTCAAAAATCGAGTCCTGAGTTCCAGGTAAGACATCTTTCAAACATGTTTGAATCAACCTTTTGTATATCCATAGACATTTTACCACCCCCAAACCCCGAAATTGTGGACTGCCGGGTCTCGGGTTTTGGGGTTCGGGGGTCCCAGAACTCGGGACTCGATATGTGAGACAACACAGATATCTTTCAAAAGTTTGTAAATCAATTTGTTTGTAAATCAAATTTATTGTAGATCAAATTTTATTGATCTCCCCAAATTTCCCAAGTCCCGAGCACCAACCCCCGACCCCCGAGACCCGGCAGTCCACAATTTCGGGGTTTGGGAGTTGGTAAAATGTTTATGGATACACGTAAGGTTGATTCAAACATGTTTGAAAAATGTCTTTCATCTCAAAAATCGAGTCCCAAGTTCCGGGTTAGTGCCGAAGCTTGAAACTTGAAATCAGTGGAAAATGACATCTCGCAACAATGTACACATGAAGATGTTTCATTTCCTTCGACAATTCACCGAGTGTCTTGTACTAACCTGACAACACAGTCTGGGCTTCAGGCTTCAGGGCTCGGTACACAACACTCGGGGAATTGTGAAATTTCTATTTTCTTGGACATTTCACTGAGTTCCGAGTTCCGGGCGCCGAATTCCGAGTTCCAAGCGCCGAGCTCCGAGTGCCGAGTGCTGAAGCTCAAAACTTGAAATCAGTGGAAAACGAAATCTTGCAACAATGTACACATGAAAATGTTTTATTTCCTTTGACAATTCACTGAGTGTCTTGTACTAACTCAGGGAATTGTGAAATTTCTATTTCCTTAGACATTTCACTGAGTTCTGAGTTCCGAGTGCCGAGTTCCGAGTTCCGAGTGCCGGATGCTGAGTGCTGAAGCTTGGAACTTGAAATCAGTGGAAAACAAAATCTCGTGACAATGTACACATGAAAATGTTTCATTTCCTTTGACAATTCACCGAGTGTCTTGTACTAACCTGACAACACAGTCCGGGCTTCAGGCTTTGGGTTTCGGGGCTCGGTACATGACACTCGGGGAATTGTTTATGGAAATGAAACATGTTCATGTGTACATTGTTGCGAGATTTCATTTTCCACCGATTTCAAGTTTCAAGCTTCGGCACTCAGCCACTGGTCGGTAGTCAATATAGGCAAATGGTAATGAAAAATGAAAGTTGTTATTACGCTTAACTTCCTTACCGAAGGTTGTAGTCCAAATCTAGGGGAGTGTATTGGTAGTCTTTTCTTGTCCATCAGTTATCATTTAACCAAGATATAAGCTAAAGAAATCTGAAACATCGGCAATAATGAAAAATGAAAGTTATTATTATGTTTAAGTTCCTGAACAAAAGTTGTAGTCCGAGCCAAGGTGAGTGTATTGGTAGTTTTTTCTTGTCAATTGGTTATCTCGTTACTCGGTACTCGGTACAAGGGAATCAGTACTCGGTATTTGGTTCTGATACTCAATACCCGAGAATCAGTAGTCAGGTACTCAGTACTTGGTTCTAATTCTCGGTACCTGTGAATCAATAGTTGGGTACTCCAGCCAATAGTCCCGAGTCCCAAGTACTGATACTTGGTATTCAGTAGTCAGGTTTGGAACTTGGGTCTTGGTTTGGTTATCATTTGACTGAGATATTGGTAGGCAATATTAACACTCGGAGCTCGAATACTGACTATCAACTATCAAGTGTCGGGACTTGGTAATCGGTAGTTGAGACTTGGTGCTTAAATGGATATTGCATATATACATAAAAATACAAAATATGTTCCTATGTGTTCATTTCTAGGTGAATAGACTTTGAAATTATATCTCAATCATCTATTCATCAATAGAAACAATGTATCAGGAGCTCAGGACCATAGGGTAATCCTTTATTGTATAGTGTACCTCCCCCTCTTCTGGTGGTTCACCTGCTGGGGTTTTTTCCCTGTAGGACTGGACCTCAAGGACTGTAGGGAGTCTATTCCTGAGCATATTCGGAGTAGATATATCATATAACCAGCCCAGGACACACAGGATCCTTTTCCAGGAACAAAGCATAGACAATTGCACTTGTGACATTTTTTCACGATTTTCAGTATCTTGCCCTTGCATCCATGATCCAACCTTTTAATATATAATGAGCATAGCTTATATTCTTGCTTCTTATGACCAAGATCAGCTCACAATAGGCTGGAGTTTGTGAGCTAGTGTGTATACTTGCCATTTCGCCTGATAAGGGGCCCATGCCTTCAAAACATTAAATCTTCATAATCAGAAACCTGGGGTACATTTCAAATATCTTAAGTATCATAGACATAAATTTACAGACAAATCAACCAAGAATTGAGTACTGAGGAAGTGAAATGGGTAAGAAATTGAGTGTGGGAAACTTCAAAGACCCAAAGCATCGAAAATGGTTAGTTGAGCAGTGGTAGGACTTTAATGCTGGGTCAACTCATATTTTCACTATATCCCTTCTACCCACCCCCTACCCTCAGGGCAGTAGGCAGTATGGGTTCCTTGGGTAGTTTACGATCTATCCTACATATTTGTAATGATATTTTCGGCCTGAATCATATATAAATGTGACTTTGTATAAAAGATGTCTATTGTCACTCTCCACACATATGTCATTTTGCCTATCATTACATCAATCCTTCATGAATCTTTCTAAGCTTTTAAGCTATTATAATGGATGTATATGGGTGTTATTCCAGGTCTCTGATCACATCACAGGCTTGTTATGTTGTATATCTCGACATAATGTCCAAGTCTCACTATTAATATTCATTCTTTTATCTTTAGACTCACTTACTGCACACATCCATTTCATTTGTCATTATTGATGTTTCGGATTTCTTTAGCTTATATCTCGGTCACCTGGTAACCAATGGACAAGAAAAGACTACAAATAAACTCACCTAGACTCGGACTACAACCTTCATTAAGCTGACTACTGATTCCCGGGTACCGAGTATCAAAACCAAATACTGAGTACCAATTACCATGTACCGAGTACTGCATAATGAGTAACAAGATAACCAATTGACAAGAAAAGACTATCACTACACTCACCTGGACTTGGACTACAACCTTCGGTAAGGAAGTTAAGCATAATAACAACTTTCATTTTTTCATTATTGCTGATGTTTTGCTGAATGACAAGGAAAGACTACCAAGACACTCACCTTGACGTGGACTACAACTGTCATTTTTCATTATCATTTGCCTATATTGACTACCGAGTCTCGAGTACCGACCACTGACCACCGATCACCGAGTACCGAGTACCGAGTGCTGACAAATACAATTCCCAAGTTATTTGAACCCTACACCAATTACCGGGTTTCAGGTTTCGACACTCGACACTTGGTGATTTGTGCAATGAGTGAAAAATGGACATGTTGTGTACATGATTTTGGGTTTTGGGCTTCGGGTTTTGGCCCTCGGCACTCGGAACTCGATGATCTGTGTAATGTAAATGAACAATGAACATGTTGCACACCAGGTTTCGAGTTTTGGGTTTCGGCACTTGAAACTCAGTGATTTGTGCAACAAGTGAAAAATGGAAATGTTATATACATATTTTCGGGTCTCGGGCTTCGGGTTTTGGCACTTGGCACTTGGCACTTGGTTATTTGTGTGATATAAATAAAAAATCAACATGTTGCACACTGGGTTTCAAGTTTCATGCTTTGGCACTCGAAACTTGGTGATTTGTGCAGTGAGTGAAAAATGGACATGTTGTGTACATATTTTCGGGTCTCGGGCTTCGGGTCTCAGCCCTCGGCACTCGGAACTCGATGATTTGTGTGATATAAATGAAAAATCAACATGTTGCACACTGGGTTTTAAGTTTCACGCTTTGGCAGAACTCGAAGCTGTTGATTTAGATATCACCCGAAACCCGAACACCTGAATGTCAAATTTTCAGTGCCGAACCCCGAACCCCGAGTGCCGGTGCCGGGTGCCGAGTCCTGAAGCCCGGAACTCAGGATTTGACATTTGAGACGAATGAAAATTTTCAGACATGTTTGAATTAACCTACATATATCTATAAACATTTCACTAACCCCCGAACCCCGAAAGATATTTTTGTTGTCTTACATACCGAGTTCCGAGTTCCGGGACCCCTGAACCCCGAAACCCGGCAGTCCACAATTTCGGGGTTCGGGGGTTGGTAAAATGTGTATGGATATATGAAAGGTTGATTTAAAACCCCAAAACCCCGAAATTGTGGACTGTGTGCAGTGAGCAAAAAATGGACATGTTGTGCACATATTTTCGGGGTTCGGGGTTCGGTTTTCGGCCCTCGGAACTCAATGACTTGTGTAATATAATTGAAAAATGGACATGTTGCACACCCGGTTTTGAGTTTTGGGTTTCGGCACTTGAAACTCGGTGATTTGTGCAACAAGTGAAAAATGGAAATGTTGCATACATATTTTCGGGTCTCAGGCTTTGGGTCTCGGCCCTCGGCACTCGGAACTCGATGATTTGTGTAATATAAATGAAAAATGGACATGTTGCACACCGGGTTTCGAGTTTCAGGTTTTGGCACTCAAAACTCGGTGATTTGTGCAACCAGTGAAAAATGGACATGTTGCGCACATATTTTCGGGTCTCGGGCTTCGGGTTTCGGCACTCGGCACTCGGAACTCGATGATCTGTGTAATGTAAATGAACAATGAACATATTGCACACCCGGTTTTGAGTTTCAGGTTTCGGCACTTGAAACTCAGTGATTTGTGCAACAAGTGAAAAATGGAAATGTTATATACATATTTTCGGGTCTCGGGCTTCGGGTTTCGGCACTTGGCACTTGGCACTTGGTTATTTGTGTGATATAAATGAAAAATCAACATGTTGCACACTGGGTTTCAAGTTTCATGCTTTGGCACTCGAAACTCGGTGATTTGTGCAGTGAGTGAAAAATGGACATGTTGCGCACATATTTTCGGGGTCTGGGGTTTGGATTTCGGCCCTCGGAACTCGATGACTTGTGTAATATAATTGAACAATGGACATGATGCACACTGGGTTTCGGGTTTCAGCACTCGAAACTCGGTGATATGTGCAATGAGTAAGAAATGGACATGTTCCATACATATTTTCGGGTTTCGGCACTCAACACTCGGAACTCGATGATCTGTGTAATGTAAATGAACAATCGACGTGTTGCACACCGGGTTTCGAGTTTTGGGTTTCAGCACTCGAAACTCGGTGATTTGTGCAGTGAGTGAAAAATGGACATGTTGAACAATGGGTTTCAGGGTCTCGGGTTTGAAAAATAGCATAATAACAACTTTCATGTTTTCATTATCATTTGCCTATATTGACTACCGAGTCCGATAAGGGACCCCTTGGATGATCCATTGCTCAATGAAATACTACCTGATTGGAAGTGTGCTGGTTATCAGATATTCATTTGTCGACTCCCAGGTCCTGGAACTCAGAAGTCGGTATGGTTGACCCAAATTTGGGTGGTCGGAACTTGGCGTCTCATAGGGCAACACAAGCTTTGCACCCCGGATTCCAAATTCTGCAAGACAACCTGTGCACCATCAAAGGCCATGTCAGGAGATCACCTGCTGCTCTGGGAACTCGGTAACTTTGATTTATTACCTCCTCTGATTTGGTTGATGTACAACTACCTCAGCTCCATCATGTCTACAATTATGATACACATGGGCCCACCCATCTATATTTTATACCACCCTCGGCCCACCCATCTAATACAACATCCCATACAACACCCTCGGCCCACCCGTCTAATTAATATGCATCTGGGCCTACCCGTCTAATACAATATTTTATAATACCCTCAGCCCACCCGTCTAATTTAATATGTGTCTGGGCCCACCCGTGAATGTGATAACAAGTACCTACCCATCTATCTCATACACATCTACCTTAATACACCCATCTGCATAATATCCAACTACCTCGGCCCACCCGTCTACCTAATATTCATATACATCGGCCCACTCATCTACTCTATATATTCCCTGCATGGGCCCACCCGCCTCCATCGGGAATAATTTCCCTCCCAGCCCATCCGTCATAGTCGAGGATATTTTTATCATGGGCCCATGGTCCGCTGGCCCGTATCATACGGGATATTATGCATGTCCATTCCCTCGTATTATACGGAGATAGGTCACTGTAATATGTGCTGTGATGGAGTGCAGGTCGCTAATGAGACTGGAGAAGAATCTGAAGAACTGCTTCTGTTGAAAGAGAACACCTTGTTCTTTGTGCATGTTTGCCAGAACACGAACGAATATCGACAAAATCTTGGTGAGGTAGTGAACCTTCGCCTGGTCATTGTCTATTCCAGAAGCGTCACCATGATACTTGATGGCATAGACAATCAATCGCAACATCGTGTCAAGAACTTGGATCCAGAGCAAGGAAAACTCATGAATATAGCTAGCAAAAAACAACAAATATTGAAGTCCTTCCAAGAAAAGAAGGAAATATCCTGGTTGAACAAAAAGCGACTCACACAGACATCCCATATGCCGGCCTCATTGTTATACAAGCTTCACATTCCTGCAATCATCTGAATGCATCTGAGTTGTGGCCTGTGGCAAGGGAGGAGGGTTGGGATGTGGTAGGGAACTGTAGGATGATCGTCCAGTCAGTTACCTGGAGGACAAGATAAATATACTTAAGCAAGAGGTTGCTGGACCGTGAGAACAAATTTCCTCAGATGCAAAAAAAGTGCCCGCAGCTGCGGGCACTTTTTCAGTTTTTTGGGAATTTCTTCCCACGTATCGCATGGCAAGGTGACTAAGGGCGTGACAGCAATGAACCTCTGCTGCTCTTCTCTGATGGGCCATGGCTGCTAAGTGCTTCCCTATGAACGTTTGAACCCGGGTCACAGATTCATTGATTTGTATGCGCATTGAATATTGTGCAATGATGCATGAGTCAAGCTTTCAAATTTTCAAGATTGTCATTTGCTTCGTTAGAAGCGACCCAAAATGTACCATGGTTTTCTTAAAAAAGCACCAACACAGCAGCCTGGTACCAAGGGGCAAAACCAAATGAGCCACTCAAATGCGTTATGCATACAGTTGCCAACATGCATTCTCGGGAAGGGTCCAGGTTTTGGACAAACGACCTGAAGACAGATGGCAAACATGTGCCGTGTACAGAGTGTGTGCGACTACGGAAAGACACCTTTTGTACTACCTGTAGATGATCTCGTGAGGGAGATGAGCCTTCTATTGAAGATGTAAGTATTGCGACGGCAAGACAAAGATCGTGAGAATATCACAATGTAAGCCGGAAAAAGAGCCCAGTTCTCAAAAGATGGTTCAAGGCCACTTGTTTTCTTAAATTGACTTGCACCGACTTTTCATGTGTTGTACAAGACGAAAAAACTCGCACAAAGGCAAAAGCATCTGAAATTGGAATGTCGTAAACAGGTGCGTACATACGGATGTGTCTATCATTCTCTAGACGGTACATTGCCATAGGGGGAAGACAAGGGAGAAAATGTTAGAGCAAGCTCTGGCCAAATTCGCTGGCGAGAATTGGCAGGTATTGACTCCTGCTAAACATAATGAATCACATATATCTGATATGCGCTCAGAGTGTGCTCAACATCGCGCCACCTTCATTGACATGCGTAGCTCGTTCTGTCACGAGGTCCGTCTTCTCTCGAGGGACACCGACACCTCAAGTTGGCAATCCTGATCTGTCTACCCCTGCACCTGTCTCTCAAGCAGTGGTTGAATATATGTCAATGCGGGTGGAAAAAATTTGCCTCCTCGTCCTTGGCATATAGCAGTGTTTGCAGCAATTCTTATTATCGTTCTCATATCACAAGATTCAAACCCAAAGATCCTGAAAACATTTTATCCTATTTTTCGAGCGATGATGACCTCACTGAACATGTTGGTCTGATGACTGTCTACAGCTGTTTCAAGCAAATATTATTTTCAAGGACAAGGTTGGCTTCATCGCATTCATAACCAGTGCATGTCAAAGCCAGCAAAAAAGAGACTCACAACTTTATTTCATGCAATTGTTCTGTATTCAGAGGGGTTAACACAGACACCTGACATTTGGGTACTCTGGCTTCCCATCCCTGTCAAGCAGGACAGGTGATCAGACTATCATGGGACACTCGCCTGCTGAGTCGAGTTGGATGATCCCTGTGACACCATTGCAGGGATGAGCAGTTGTGTAGCTTACTGGAATCACCCGCTGGTATGTGGTCATGCACTACAATCTAAACCTGTTCAACTTACCGATGTTTTGAAGAAAAATAAATTGTCTGAACTTTGTTACCATTCCTTCGAAGGGAAATAACATTTTTTGGAACCGATCGCAATCGGCACGAGGAAGCACAACGCTAGTCGACTCTCCATTGCCACATTACCAAAAAATGGCTATGACAAGACTAGTGAATGGTTATTGAAACCAAGAACCCTAGAGGTGCGTCTTTTTTTATGAATCCGAGCTATTTTCTTGCTCCAGCGATATCTGTATAGTGGCATTTATCTGACAACTTGTTTAGTTCTTTCTCACTGAGTCTGTCCAAGTATCCATGTGCTATGACTACGCCCCTTTTGCTGTACGTTACTAAATCAGCCCATAGTGCTATAATGATATATCAAAACTCGGCTATAGTCCAAAACCCCCCATACATCTATCTGTCTCGCTATCCACCATCCAGGTTAATATATCCCTGGGTGGATCCCAGCATCGGTTTCACAGGACCAGCCCACGGGGGGTTTAATACTATAAATAGATCAGGTATGTGCATCTCCTGGCTTTCCACCCAGCTTTCATCTAATACCTTATATCAGATCTTCGCATTCCGGCAGGCAGGTCCATTGGCCCAGTAGGATGGGCAGATCTCTGATCGGTGAGTGCCTGCACCTGCCCATACCTGCTTATGAGCTGCCTTTATGGTCTTTTCACTCAACAATGCATGATTTTGGACTATAAAAACTTCCGTAACGCCTACACATCCTCCCCTGCAATCCAGCACCCTTCCTTCACCCAACCAGGTCTTCCAGCATACAGTCCACATCTCTGCCTTCACACTACACGTTCATGCAACATATACCTGCCGTCCCCACCACACGCCTACTCAGTGTAAGATTAACACTTATACTAGCACCAATTGTTCACTGATTCATACTCGTCCAGTTCTTTTCTGGTCCGCTCTGCTCTGATTGTAAGTGTTTTTCTTTCTTGGTGCATCATCTCATCCTAATCCATTTCGTTATAGTGTGCCGAACATTCTCCCGACAATAGAAGTTTTTTGTGTGCTCCACTCAAGCCTGCATTCTGCCCTCACGTCCAAGTTATTCTACATATGTAATGATGGGGCAATTTCGAAATTCGTGTGACTGCCATGTATGTGCTCCACTGTCTTCTAAATTTAGTTTCTGTCTCACAGGGCCACCACTTTGAACTGTGAGAATGAATTTCCTCAGATGCAAACAAAGTGCCTGCAGCTGTGGGCACTTTTTTCAATTTTTTGGGAATTTGTTCTCACGTGTCGTTCAGACTACTACATCTTTTTATGTAAGTCATTTTGATTATGCACTGGCAGATCCTGAAGTCGTTTGCTGGTGGGATCTTGTTGCCTCATAATGGTGAGTCAGAAGACGCGAATCGACTTGACTGGTGCCTGGTGTAGTTGTACGTATTGGCAAAAATCGTGGTGCTAACTTTGTCCTAAAGCAAGTCCAGAAGTCCGGTGACCATGACTTTCATCTCTTCCGCAATGCACAGATTCATGAATGTATGCGGCAGTAGGCTCTTTGCTGTAGTGCCAGACCAATGCTGAAATGAGACATAAAAGTGTTAATATGGCATGGCCCGTATCTATGCCTCAAGCAATCTCGCAGTCTACAAGGGGCTAAAGTTGGTATTCTGTCAGTCATCATAATCGTCATAAGCATGTACAATGTCGACCTTCAGCGTGAAGGACGGGTGGACACCGTGAATGAGGGAACTACGAAATGTTAGTTGATGTGCACAAATGAGCAGCGAATCACTCACCAAAAGGCTCATCTCAGGAAAACAAACGAAGCACTGTGCTTTGCTTGCAAAGATTGCCATTATCAAGTTCAATGCATTGCACAATTTGAAGTCTCACGACGAGAAAAAAGATTGATGATGTACTAAAGAACACGACAGAGATACAAGCACAAAATAACCAGAAGCAAAGGTAAAGCAGTTATGCAATGCTAGCTGCATTGATGACTGTTAACATATGATGGATATGCACAACAGAGAAACGGCATGATCTGGGTCCACCATTGGAAGAGTAATGACCATGCGGCTGCTGTACCTGCTACGGTAGTGCTAGTACCTGGAGCAGGAGGTTTCACAGATATTGAGGCATTGGCAGGCTGAGTATGCGATAATGACATCTGAACTTAGCCATGCAACTAGGTTTGTTGCTCATACATTTGTTTCGCCTTCTCAAATTGTGGTCCTAAGCGACAGTCAGAATCTGAACAGACACCATTAAACCACAACGATTGCAAAGACACTTAGAGGAGGCATACCTGCTTGTAACGCACTGCAGCCACATCGACAACACGAGGACAACTTGGACGTTGTGGGGATTCAATTTTCTGGTCGATGTGGGGTTGAGAGAACCAGAGTGAGAACAACTGGCATCTGGATGTGAACTCAAAGGTGTCGTGGGATGAGATTTGGCTTCTTCGTCAGTGCCGAGCCAAGGTTGCAGAAGAAATGAGGAAAGGCAAGCTAGGAGCATATGTAGATCTAACTGCAAAAGCATGGAAGGTTGCTGAAGTTCGTCTGGTGCTTCATTGTCAGGTGCAGAGCATTGAATGAATACCAACAGGCGAGCGAGGAGTCCATGGGGATGGAGCGCTGAAGGCATTGAAGGTTGTGGAAGTTTGGTCATTTCACCATTTCCGGGTGGAAAGCGGTGGAGGAGCGAGGAGTACATTTGCAGAGGAATGGGAGCATGCACCACCCATTGGGAGGACTGAGCGCAGAGGACTAAATAAAAACTAAACAATAGAAATACTGATTACTCACATCAACATGAGCTTTCATGCCGGAAAAAATGTTGGTCAGAAGATAGCGAGGGTCCAGAGAATGAGCTGACTAAAACACATGTGACAGCATCAGGAGGCTCAAGGCACTCTGCAAGGCAGTGGGGTGCACTGCAGATCTAGCTCAGATCCACCCTGGCCTGAGTCACCCTCCTTAAAGTTAGGCTGTGAGTTTGTGTCAGCGGCGGAAAATCGCAAAATAAAAGGACCGTGAGTTATGCATTATACATACTGGGCAGTGGGCACATCAAAACAGCATGATCTTTAATTGGCCAGTCGAGCTTCTTGACTCAGATATGAGTCGTTTCCATTTCAAGTTGGGAACCAAGCAGTGAACATATCTCTGGAGTCTGCGGCAGCCGGCTCGACGGAATTAAAATGTCACAATACCCTATGTGTGACACCTGAGTGGTGCATGACGTGTCGAGACTTATTGGCTACCAAGTACTTTTGAGCTTTATCATCTTAGAGACATCCATGAGTCATGGCAGAATGGCCAGCGGCAGATATTGCGGTTTCATCACGGGATACAAAGGAGAAGGGCACAAAAGGCTAGACACTAAAGTGATTAATGGTGTAAAGGATGAGGATGAGGAACTAGTGAGCATTAATCACATTAGTGAGATCAACGACGGCTTGACTTTTTTGTAGTCGGAATCAGATGCACAGCTTAAATCTGAACTCAGTGGAGATGTTCGTTGAACGATTAAAGGTGTGTACCACTCATGATCGAGGTATAACAAGTAATTGAATTGGTAGCAGGAATTAAACACAGACCACTACCGTCCTACTCTTGGAACACTCTGGACACTCATAAGAATATCCACGTCATCCATGACTTCCATTCCGAAACCACTCAAGTTTCTACACTCACATTATCTCGGCCTGCAGGAGCTGTTCGAGACATGGCCCACATCCGAAAACAAGGTGTGAGAAAAGCCTTTCTGTATAACACTGGCTTATCATCTTGTGGAATTTTTCTCTCTGTTCTCACTATGACTTACTCCGATACTAGACTACGAGGAACCCTTTGCAATCGCCTTCTTTCTGCATCTCTCCACCCTCCTACATCCAAAATCTCTGAACTTGGTTCTTGGGGGCACGAATATGTTCATCATATTGCTGCTGACATAGGGGAGGAGTATACCATCCGTTCAAGAGGGTGAGGAAGCAATCCCCCTACCAGCAGCAGAGCTGATTCAGACGCACCTGAATCAAAGCCTGCTCCGGTCCCTGGCACCATCTAAGACTTACACAACCTCGGCTCAGAAATTTGAATGCGCCACATTCTTCCCAGGGCACCGTGGAGGTTTGACGAAGGTCCTGCCGAGAACACGACGGGGAACTTGATCTTCGACACGGTCCATTCATTCCTGCAACATTGGCCAAATACTCAGTATCATCATGGTACATCTCCGCCGTTTTTTGAAACTAAAAAATGTTCATTTTTTTCGTAGGACATAACATAGTACCAGGAGTGATTCCAACCAGTACTTTGTTGTATCATGGCACCAGCCGCAATATGGTACCCAGTGAGCCTGACTGGGCTGCCACAGACCCAGAGCATTCCATCAATTTCGCTCGTGGAAAGGATGGGGGTGGCCGGCACCTTACGTTAGCAACAACGCGACCTCTCAAGGTCTTGTACTTTGATGAAAGTAGTGCTGCTAAGGTAGCCGAGGGTACAATGGACATGCATGATATAATGGCCTAGGGAGAAGTGCATCCCGGGCGATTCTTTGATGAAAAATCACGGATTGAAGATCTCTGTAGGTGGGGAAAGCAGTTCGGAATCGACGGTTTCGCGAGGGCAAGGTTAGTGAACTTATCTCACTATGGTATATAGCTGACTTTCAGACTTTCAGGATGGAAATGAACTTGTGCGCATGTTCTTATTCTGTGTCGCACTTCTAACTGATGGACTTCTAGTGAAGTCATGTGTGATTTTACAGCTAGTGTTGAGCTAGTATATCCGACTTTTTCCGGAGGACAAAAACCCTTTCCCTTGTTTCCCTCCCTCCCTCCCCTACTCCATTGGAATCCGATGCCCGTCAGTATTGTCTTCCTGTGTTCCAATATGACTGAGGTTTTATGTTTCTGGGCGCAGGGTTCACAGATTTGAAGTCATGCACTCCGGCTCATGGCACAATCGCTACCCAGGAGATTCTTGCATTGTGCTCGACCTGGCTGGTCTTGTCTTGATGTATGATATCACACTGGCACCTTCCCTCATCCCAGTTCACGCGGGGCTTGAACGGTGGGACCACCAGGTGTTCGGCCCCGGGCCCTCGACGAAGAGACAATTCACACTTTTCCTCTCTTCGGGGTCCTCAACAATATTTCGTTTGCTATCAAATTCAAGACTGGTGGATTGATTGAAGTTCCAGCGCTTTGTAGAAAACAATAAGTGGAACCGCAATAGGTAAAAATAATATCAATGAGCATGCTTTAAAATATAAATCTAATATTCCATGCCGAGGACAAAGATTACACTGAGGCCAAGTGCATATTGAATTGTCTCTGAAAAGTAGCTAATATTGTGTTTTAGGCTATCTCAGAAGATCTTAGACAAGGTGTTCCACGGCGTGCTGGATCAGGGACAACTCGGATGCCCAATCGTATTCGATGAGCTAGAAGCTGATGTGTGTCCTCTCTTCTCACCCATCTCATTCATGCTCATCCTTTTTCAGAACACCTACGATGCAGCAGTTGGGACCCTGGAACAAGTTAGCAAGGTCGTAAACTCATTGTATGCCAAAGTACGTCTGTGATTGTTTCTGGCCGTTAGTCTATGCTTATGAATATCATTCAGACTGTCAGGATTGCATAAATGTAGTTGTTTAAATTTCCTCCTTCCTACACGCGAAATTCAACATGATATGTATAAGTAAGAGGGGGAAATGGCCACACTGTCGATGGTAGATATGTCTGTGCTCACTAGACACCATATCCTGCTTGCTTTCACTAATGCTGGGTTATGTATATGATTCTTCACATACACATATATATATTGTTGCAATCTTCATATTGGATGTGTCATGTTGCACTCCCATTTTGGTACTGACTCCATCATGCAACATTTGAGTTTGTTTGTCTGTGATTGGTTCATGGTTGATGTAATGCGGGCGTGCTTCTCAGTTCTGGCTTGCTTCTCTGAGGTTCCGACCCTATTTGGCTTGCAGAGTCTAGACTCTGACTGGTGCTGGAAGGTAAGTAATTATCATTGTATACTCCACCCCATCCTCCCATTCGACATCTTCCTGAGTTGTCAAGCCTTCTGTAGGTGAAGCGACTTGGTAGGCTGCACGTGCTTGGAGAAGCTTTCTGTAGGCTGATCTGGGGTGAACATGCGTGGCAGGGCTTGACCCAACCCTTCATTATTATTATTATTCTAGTGTCTTGTTAATATCGGTGTTGCTGAATGCTATCATATTAGATGCATCCCTTACCTTCCCAACCAGCCCATCTGGCACGCTGAGCTCAGAATACACCTGATTCAAAGCGAAGCCAAAGAAAAAGGCTAAGGCTTCTCTTCTGGGTCTTAACTCAGTGACAAACTTCCCTAACGTTCTACCAATCGCCAATGGGGACTTGCAGACGAGTAACCCCTTCATTCCTGCTGTTCCAGTGGAAGCTTTATTGGACACTATTAGTGGTGCAGACGCTGAGGGAGAGGTGTGGACAGAGGAAGATATTGTTAGCGCTTTCAGGTATGTTTTCTTATGATATTGCGAACCTGAGTTAACAAGTTTGGAAAGAGATTCTCCTGCCAACAATTTAGACAAAGCGTCTGGTGAAGATGCTGTTAATGAAGAAATTGGTGAAGACATCGATGATAGCGATACAGCCGAGGGAGCAGGGAATCGCCCATCCAAGCGAGCATGAGTCCGCAAATCCTTGACTTAGTTCTTTGTATGACCTCTGAATTTAGTCGCACCGAAGAGGTCAAGGATGCTAAGTTCAAGAAACGGCTTTGCAAGCTAATGAAGAGAAATGTTGAGCAGGCTCTTGCTGACAAGCGTAAGTGCTCTAACATCTCACGAGTGCCATTCATTTACCATCCTTAGAAACTTTTTCATCATTTATGTTTTCAAAGGTGGTCAAGGAACGGGCTCACCAGCACCGCACCCCCTCCCACTGGAACAACTCTAAAGAGCCCCTTCAGGAATGGCACGACCCCAACAACTTGAAGCCTCGCATAGCTGTAAGTCAGGATGGGGTACCGTTGGTCCTTCATTTGCCCAATGCTATACATTCTCGTGGCAAGGTATGGTTCACTTTTACTCAGTATCCAAATTTTGCTTACCAAACTTTTGTTTCAGAAATCGCTGTTTCATTTGCTCCGCCTGTTTGGTCAAAATGCCAAGTTAACCAGAGGACAGGGTGCAGACAGCAAAAAACGGGATAAGAAGGACTCCTATAAGCTGGTGTGCGGGCAATTAGCTGGCAATATCAAGCTGGTATCTATGTGGCATGCTGTGGGCCAAACGGTAAGCTCTATCTCTAGTATTTGGGTATATCTCATTTTCTTTATCCAGCATAAGCCTCCCATCATCTCTGGGACATGATTAAAACAGCGACACAATTCTCCTTGGCCACCCAACTAGTATCCAACCTCAAACTCCTCAACACCCGACTCAATGCCCTTTTGCAGTTCCTTGATCCAGCCCAATTCATGGCTATGGAGAGATTTGCTGAGGCTATTAGGCAGAAGTTCCCTCATGTCAAGGCATGGTCTGCAATAGACGGTCTTCTTTGGGAGGGAAGATCCCTGCAGTTCAACCGACAAACACCCTTGCACCCAGATAGTACTGACCCTCCTAACTGCTGGGTTGCACTGGTCTCTTTAGGTGAATTTACTAAGGGGCAACTCTTCACACCTAGGTTAAATTTGCGGCTGTGGTATGAACCTGGCACTATCATTTTGTTGAGAGGCCACATTCTTCCTCATGAGGTTGAGGAGTTTTTTGGTGGGCAAAGGGTATCCATCGCCCACTTCACTCACGAATCATTATGGAAAGCCTTAGGACTTAGCTTTCTTATGTATTTATTTTCATTCATACATTGGACAGCTACAGATCGATATACATTTGCAATGGTCACCTTCTAGGTATTGAGTCGCACTCCTCAGGATGCAGTTTGGCAATGACATGGTATAATTACCAGCACCGGCACCTGCGCCAGTTTGAGTGAGCTCATATTTTTTCATATCATTCCGCCTGACGCATCCATTCTACCAGTCCACCAGTCCATTATCCTTAACTTGGGTATATCATACGAGTTCAGTTTTCTTCCTTGCAGAAATTGCATATTGACACAAAGCGCCGAGAACCGTACAAGAGTTTAGTTAGGGATATATTGAGGTTGAAGTATTTGTGTGGTATGCTGCATTTAGGGAGGACGAATAAGAGTGGGATTCTATCCTTCGGTGCATTTTTGCTTCCTCAGTTGGACAATGTAGTTAATGTGTGCGTGAATGCACAGGCCTCGCCGATATGTGATGTTCCCCAAGGATGAAGCTGGGTTTGGGATTGGTGATTAGAACACCAGCAATGTTACTCAAACGGTGAGTCGGAGCGCCTCATGACCAAGTTCATCAAAAATGCATGCCTCACGGGACCTAGCTGGCTGATGAGAATAAGATGTATTGGTGTGGATGGAGACTTCTGGGTCTGATCGGAGGTGGGCGAGATGGCGGGGAGCTCATTGTTGAGTATGTGGTCAGATAACTGTACAAGTCATCATCAGGGACGATTTGTAATCCTGAGCTCAACCCAGCAATGATACTCAAACCAACGACTGTTAAACGTTAATCCAGCGCCCATCAGGAACTTGTTGAACTGAGCCCAGAGAACTTGATAAGTGGATAACGCCAAACCGGTAAAGTTATCAAGCGCAATGAGATGATGGTTCCCATCCATAGTATTTACGAGGGTCCAAGATTGTTCTTCGGCCATCTAAATGCAGTCATATTACAAGGAAAGTAACACCAACTGAGATGAAATCATCGATCAGAACCACAGTTTTGTAGTGGCTATTAAGAACCGTCAGGTGTGTAACAAGGTGGTTGAAAAGAATCTGTACGCAAGCTTCTTCAGCTTGAGACCTCAAGATTGGGGATAAACCTTGGAATATCATCAACACACAGCATGGTCTCAATGATAACGAGGCTCGAATTCTCACAAGAGCTGTTAAGAACGTGCTCAAAGGTCGGATCCGAAGGGCTTGGCTTCAGCTCGTGCGCTGTGCCCCTTACCCGAGTACATGCCCCTAACTTCCGAGGGCTGTTGAACGATGTCCGAAGGTTACCGGATGATGTCTGGAGTGCATCGGGTGATGTCCGGAGTCTGATGTCCGATGCACGGGAATTCCGGCGGACATTTGGGAACAAGAGATAAGACTAATCCGGATGAAGTCCGAACTAGAAAGGAAACAGCGGACTACCAGAGGTAGAGGCGGAGGTGACAAGTCTATAGGAATCAATCCTAAGACGAGCGGAGGTCGACGAGAGAGAAACTCAAGTCGGACGGAGGAGAGAATGAGCAGAGTCTAAGATGATATTCGAACTAAGGATGTACATAGATTCTACAGGGTTTATATACTACTGAGGACTTATCGGAGAACAGAGACGTGCAGTCCGAAGCTATACAAAGCTGTGGACGGAGCGTATAGAAAAGTCAAACGCTAGTCTATCGGAAAATAGTAAATGAACCCGGAGATTAGAAACAGATGAAAATAAAGGCAGAAATGAAATGAGGTACGGAAAATGATATAGTCTAACTGGAGTAGGAACATACAAAGGGATAAGGTGCGGAAGTTAGATGCGGGTCGGATCCGGACATGGATAGATGTCGGCCGGATCCAGACTTCCGGAAATGATGTGTGTGATAGGTCCGGTGTTAAGACCATGCACAAAGGGTAGGACTGATTCTGAGGGGCTTGGCTTCAGCTCGTGCGCTGCGCCCCTTACCCGAGTATGTGCCCTTAATTTCAGATTGATGTCCGGAGAAGATCCGAAGACGTCCTGAAGGACATCCGAAGGCGCGGGAAACTTCGGAAGGACTTTCCGGACGAGTGCAAGTAACTTCCGGATGAGTGCGGGAAAGTTCCGGAGGAACTTCCGGAAATTACAATGAGGTTGCGTCCTGATACGGATATGTGTAATGGCTACTCAGGACTTGTCCTGAGTAGAAGCAAACAGAGGTATGGCTGCAAGGACAATGTCCGAGGCAGAATAGGTCCGGAGGACCGCGGGAAAGATCCGGACGAACTTCCGGAAACTTGGAGGAAGGTAGGATTGTAGGATCGGATGATCGGATGAGTTTCGGATCGGATGAATAGAGGATCGGAGGAGCAGAGGAGCAGAGGAGCAGAGGAGCAGAGGAGCAGAGGAGCAGAGGAGCAGAGGAGCAGAGGAGCAGAGGAGCGGAGCTCCGGCCTAGGGAATTCCTCCCTAGGCCTAAGTGGATAATCACAGGGAAGTAACTAGTATGAGGACTTAGTGTGAAGACTAGTGCGAGGACTAATATGATATTCAGACTGAGGAACTACAGGACATATACAAGAGTTTATATACTAAGTGACTATCGGAAAGATCAATAAGCAAAGGTCCGAGGCTATGTATGAAGCATAAGCAAAGTTATCAAACACGAGTCGGAAATGAAGCATAGGTTAACGGATCAGTAAGCATACCGGTAGTAAGTATAACCGAGGTACCGGGAACAAGGAATACCGGATAGGCTGTGTTAACGTTATGCACAGGAAATGAATTAAGAAGCTTATCGTATATCGGATAGTAAACGGATCTATACATCGGATCGGACCGGATCGGATATGGTCCGGACGAGATGCGTGGATATATAGGATGTGGCATTAGGGCGATGGGACAAGGATGAATGATGCAGGCTAGCTGCGAAGGATAAGGGATCTGGACGTGGGCATGCGGATGTGGATGTGCAGAGGTGCAGGGATCCGGATGGGTACTGGAGACATGGATAGGGCATCCGAAGGTCCGGATGAGGCGTGGGAATATTGTCGGATGTAGGTCCGGAATACGGGATATGACATCCGGGTCCGGAACGCGGGATATGACAAGAGCTGTATGCACTTCTAGTCTCTCGGACACTGGACACCTCCTGGACATTAGAATATCCAGTATGTGTGGTGTAACCAGCGGGTGATCCAGATGGTGCAACGAAACCACCAGGTGATCCTCCATGCTGGGCGAAACCACCAGCTTGAGCAGACCATGCTGTTGACCTGCATTGAGATTGCAGCTGCTGATTTTGCTGTGCAAGTATGACTGTCCCCTGACTCAAAGATCCTGCTAAGTCGTAGGAGGCCAGGCTCCGGCAAACTTGAGAAGCACACACGAGTACTTCATACTTTTGGATCTGGAAACATGTAAATCTCAATTTCATGAAGAGATGTAACACTCAATTTGGTAGACGTACGTGGTGCTCCCTTCCACCGTAACTAATAAGGGCATGCTGAAGGTGAGTACCTACCTTTCCGAGGTCTAAAACCAATAACTGTTCTTGTCTTCGCCAAAGCAAACAGCATTCGGCGGGATGACGTTGTCTTCAACCAAAAACTTGTATACTTGTCAGTGAGATTCAGTAAAGATCGATCACCATGCTCCTCACCCAAACGAGAGGGACGGGTGAACCATTCAGCATGTATGCACAGGGGTGCAATACCTTTCATAATTTCTCCTTAGCACCGACGTTCTCAGATCCGATTGAGTTAGTGATGTTGTTGCACTTGCTGAACATGGGGTGATGCTTGCAGGGGTGCGCCTGCAACACCAATAATCATAGGTGTACTTTCATGGTGTTCGGAAACTCTGTCTACTCCCAAAAATACTCCCATTCAATGTCCACAGCCCCCCCCCCCCCCCCATGCCAGCCATAACTAAGACCTCAGTTGACACCGTCTTAGCAAACACTATCAGCTGTTTACATCTCAGTCTGCAAGTCTCAGTCAACTTCCCATCACTGAACTCCCTCGTCTCTCCTCGCAATCTGCACAGCAACGGTCTTCCTCATAATTCACACCGAACTCACGCTTTTTAAGCCGAAATTCTTAGTTTGTGCTCATCACCGTTAACGTCGACCACAATACCACTTTATTTAGCTTCTGAAGAAATATTCGGGCACTAGGTTGACTACCACAGTGTCCTTCTCTTTATTTCTCCTGGTCTCATGAGGCGACCTGTCTTTACAAAACTTAAGCCGGCTACTGCATTTTTCCTCTCTCTGCATCTCACTTGTCGCATCTTTGGTTCTCCATGTCACTCAGCCGAATTCTCAACGACGAACCACCCCCGGCGAGAAAATCTGTATCCTCACGTGGTGGTGGCATCAATCCTTCGTTAGCAGACGTCTCGCTTCTTTCCCGAGCCACAGTCCTGTCTCCTCATTCCCAAACTCTTCGTCGGAGTATAAACTCCTTCGGAGAGCAGCCACCACTTCCTCGTGGATATTCTTACTAGACGCCCTCTGATCAGGGTGCCAAAAGTTGGGATCCATATTCAGGTGACTATGTTCAGGGAGAGATCTTTCCTCTTGGCCCAGGAGGTAATCATTATTCTCAGCGTGAACGGGATGGACAGCACCAGCCTCCACCTCCAGAACCACGCGCATCTTCCGCGGGCGCTTACTACAAGGAGGGCGAAAACGAACCCACATCACGAAAAAGGAGAAAGGCTGTGGTTCCAGACGACGACTCTGATTACAATCCTCCGATTGTAAAGCGCATAAGTTTCATCTGATGTACAAGGAGCTCAAATCGGCTTTACTCACCTTCCTATTCTTATCCCTTAGGCACCCCGTCAAAACCCTCCTCGTGCCAAGGCAAATTGTCCTAAGTCGCCTCTTATAGAGGGAGCAGATCCTGCACCAGCTGCGCGGGAGTACCATCAAACTGAAGAGGAACAACACCTGGCATCTTCTGACCTCTCGGACTGCGAAGTATGGATTGGTGACCTCAGCAATTACATCATAGAGGCACATTTGCGCCAGCGTAAAGTAGAATCGTGGTTTGATGCTAGCGTTTTGGTTAGTTTCACATCTGTGACTTCCCGTTGGTTGATTCACATTTCATCATAGGAACGCAACTCCAGCACGGCGCTGATACTGTCGCGCCACTATGTGTCCCGCATTGCATGTATGCCCCTTCCGCCTCCAACTCCTCCGCCAATACCTCCTTCTGTTGAGGAGGAACTTCTGTCCACTATTCACCCTTCCCCACCTCCCGATGCATATAATTATGGAGCTCCAGACAACTATGAACCTGGCTCGACTAGATTTGGTGCAGAAGACGCAACTCGGATGTCTGAGGAGTCTTACCTCGGTCCCAATCAGAAGCGCAAGGACTTGCTCAAACGTGGTGCAGATGGTGCAGTTTCAGACGAGAGCAGTGACCTTGAGATTCCTGCTTCATCCAGAGGCAAGCCTACAGCAAAGAAACGCAAGGTCGACAAAGACTCTAGGTCTATGTAGGAGGCTATTCCATCCTGGTAGCTTACTCTCACTGTGTCTTTATTCAAATACAATGTGTTTCTTTGATTTTCAAACATATCTGAATTAGGCTGTAAGGTACATATGAGAAGTCACTGAAAATGATGCGGTCATGAAATGAAGAGAAGACCAGGTACAAATGAGAACTGTTACCGAGAAAGATCGCGATCGTGTCTGCAAGTGGGCAGTGGTATAATGCGCAGTGTACAGGGTGATATATCACCATTGTAAACCAAAGGTACTGATATATCATGGCCGCGCACTGACGGCAAGGATCGATATATTATACTGCCAGGATGTAGTGACTTATTTCCACAATACAGCATGTGCGATCATCGGCATTCGAACAACCGAGTTCTTTGAGGAGCAGGTTTGCCTCGTCATGTTGTTCTGCACTGAAGAGAGCGATGGCCTGAAACACAGAGTGAAGTAGATTGCATGCGAGGCAACTGTAACGTACCTTGATGAAGAGTAGAAAATGAACAGTTTCTGAATCTCGATCACATGAATGCAACATCAAATGCTGCCCTTGCGTCCCTACGAACACCGGTCTGTATCAACTGAAATGAGTTTGGAAGACCGCATGCTTGTAGGACTGCTTCACCTGTTCGTGACATGTTGACCAGGGCATACGCTGAAATAAATGTCATTCAAAGCATTGTGGCTTGAATGCATAAGACTCCGGGGTTCGAACTAAGTGAAAACAGAGGGTGGGCGGAAGGAGTGAGACTGTAACCGATCAACAGCATCTAGATGCGAGCTCTTCAACGTCTCCAGTCCAAAAAGAAGGAACGTGTAGGGTAGCTCTCGAGCTAGCGGATGAGTACTGGACGAATTGTCAATATATTTTCGAACAGTTGACTTGACGAACACACCTAAACAACTTGTGCGTTTGCGCAGATCGCAAAACGAGTCTTTGGATGAGGAACATCACAGTCGAGCAACAATATCTGGCTGCTTGCAATCGACTGAATAGCATCTGTAGAACTAAGGTATGAGGCATGAGCAGCCAACGAGCATGAGTCGTCGCTCGATCGATTTCGTCCTTGTTGGTCGGATTATAACCGATGGGATGGTAAAAGGGATCATCACAGCTGTTGGTTGTTAATCACTCGGGAATTTAGAATGCAAAAGAAATCGACAAACTATGATGAGGCCGAGAACACGCCCTTCCCCTCCTTCACAGTCCTAAACCAAGATGCGAGCACTTTACACATGATGACCACTTCCATGTGAGGACGTTCCGCGATGACCCACGTCCACGTTTCAATACCCGCAGCGACCACAGAGGGGGTGAAAACTTCAAACGGTAGAACCACCAAAAAATGTACCAAGGTGTAGTCGCACTAGAAATTGTCAGAACGGATGCCAGAAACACATAAAGCTTGGTCTAAGCTTCTCCAACGATATAAGAGTCGCTGCACAACGGAATAATAGACGCTGCAGATCTTGAACAGTTAAAGAGCTGCGTTTATTCCAAATGTCGTTCATCGTATCGGCCATCTTGTCCTTGAAAGGCTGAATGCCAGTGCATTGCATCTGAGGAGCTACTTTATCCAGCGAATCTTGATCTTGCAAACGTTAAGGTACCCGGCCATCTATCAGATAGACCAACTTACTTTTACGAGCCGCAAGCTGCAAACCAGTAACCTCCCCTGAAAAATAACATTTGTTCGCAAATTGGCTAGCAAGAGCGGGTGCACGATCAGACTTCCAGTTTGATAGGCTACACAGAGAAGCTACGATGTAAAATGATCAAAATACTTGTACGTTAATTAAAACCGAGCACCTACAAAGTTGTCGGTGTACAGGACCAAGTACCTTAGCAAACTTTTCGGTGACAGAAGCTCCTAACTCAGCAGAGTCCGCACCAATCAGTGGTTACGTAGCTACGACATATTTCTGTACGGAGGACATGAAGGAAAAGAGTTGCAGATGACGATAACAAAACGAACCTGAAGCGTCGACTGGAGCTTAATGGGAGCCCGGCTGAGTGTGAGTTCAAACCACGTGTTGGCATTGCGCTGCAGCTGTCCAAGGATGTCATTTCATACTTTGTAGTCGTCCGTGAGCTGTAACGTGATGCCAGTACACTCAGAGTGGAATTCGTACACTGGGTTGTACTGTAATTGAATTAAACATCAGCTACTCGCTTAATAGAATCATGTTTCTGTTACCTCGTCCATAAACTCATTCTTGCATGCATGGCGGAGAAGAGTAAGGCGCTCAAGGGTTGCATACACCAGTGGCGGGTCGCACATGAGAGAGGGAAATGATGTAATCAGGTTGAATAGGTATTTGGCAGCGATGTTCCAAGCACAAGATATGCGATGAGTGCTGGCTACAAGCAGTTTGTGAAGTTCCTCTGATAGATGGGCCGGTAGTACCTGCTCCACAGCTTGGGAATCCATCTCTCCCATACATCCACGCATAACCTGTTGACAATTTAGCTCAGCGCATCATATCTGAAGTCGAACATTACCTTGTCAGCTATAGATTCCATGCATACAATAAGATAGCTCTGTCGATTCAGGCTGCCATTCGTGAAGTATGACACTAGGGAAGACGGGAGACCAGCAGCAGATCGCATACTCTCGACGTCTAGCATCATCAACAAGAAGATCGCCTGTCCCGGGGACAAGGAGCGTATCGCGCTTGCGCGATGTGGAATATGGCGTGCAAGGAACGACCGGTGTTTCGAGATAACCTGTCAAAATCTCTAAGTATCCTCCCTTTCGAAATAACGCAGAGCACTAACAGAATGCGCATATTCATACCGGATGAGAGTGCTATACTCGATTTCGCTCGCTGCATGATGAGCATTCTCGAGCACCAGAGTTGGCGTCTTTGTTGCGATTTTCGCCAGTGCAGGCATGAGCCACGTCATCGCGCCCTTCTCCTCGCCAGATGTAAAGTGGAAGAGGACGCAGAGGAATCACATGTTCCGGAAGAGGCCTGTAAGCTCTTGCGGAGCGACCAGGTGTGGAGAGTAATCTGGATGGGTAATAAGCGCTTCGATCGGCAACAACGAAGGGACCAGCTGCTCGATCATCTCTCCTGTCTGAATCGAACATTCAGCACAATATTGCAATATGTGAGCAAACTTACCTTGACGTGTCTGTCATACGTTGCCACGTTCTGGATAGCAACGCCTTTGTCTCCGAAGAGAGTGAGCAGCTTGACCAAGTATATGTCATACAAACCAGGCCTTTGGTCCAGTTCACGTGCAAGCCTGGTCTGGGCGGCCAACACCTGCTATCCATCAGCATGCACACCATTGACATATGATTTCCTACATACCATATTATTAGAGAATCTCGAGTCTTCCAGGTTCGTAGCGCGATTGATTGGCGAAAACGCATGCGCAACGTCTATAAACGATTCTTCAGGAGCTACGAGCGCAAGATCCACAAGGATGTACACGATCGCAGCCTCGTGAGTCGGCTTCAAAGTATGTAAGCGCTGCAACAATATCGAGATCATAAGTTTTGTGACTTCTTCCTGGCCCGCAGTACGGAACTCGAATGCAAGGCGCATGAAAACGGATATAGTTGTGATCCCAATGTCCCGCTTCTCTTCGTCTGAGCGACCGTGTAACCCTGTTCAATCGCTTTGGAAGGTCACATTATCATTGGGAGAGGTGATCGAAGAAGCGTAGAGGGGGTTAGAAAGGAGTTGGTTGGAAGAGGATGATTCGCTTATTTCTTTGGAGGTCGCAGCGATGTAATTGAGGAGAGAGTACATGTTGAACATGATGGTGTTGTCACCAAGTGACAGCTGGGAAGGCTTGAGGTGTATTGAAAAAACAGGGTGAGAAAAGACATACCTTGATGCAAAGTGCAAGCCATTTGGCAGCTGCTGTCAGGGGTGGGGGTGCGCGTTTCTTGGTGATGAATGCAAACTCGAATGTCGAAAGACAAGAGGCGACGAAACGACGGAGATGGATCATAAAAGACGGAGCGATCTCCGGGAAGCTGTAAAGGATGAGCCAATGGGAGTTGCGACAAGGGACTGGAGAGACTCGGAAAGAAGGTGCCATTGAGAGTCCAGTGGTAGAGAGTAGAAGTGACTGCACGGTACAATCCGTGAACAGAAGGCGTGAGGTGTAAGCACATCTATTGCTATTGAATCTTGATTAATGTTAGAATTCTTGCGCGAAAGTCAGGTTTACCTAGATAGTCTTATGTATAGTACATGTACAAATCCTTTGGAATTCTTGAATAGCGCTCGTCAATTGCCCAGATTCATTCAACGCTTGAACAGAGTACTGCCCACACCGGCAACAAAGTTGAAGCCAATCATTTCGGCACCTCTCGAAATAGAGCTCACAAGTCCTGCAGAGTTTTATCTTAGTGAGGACAGGAACTGGAGCAACTTAAGACTTATCTTCCGATCAAGACCAACTCTAGATCTAAAGACTGAGCTCATGGAGGATTATTGTTGCATAGATTAAATTATTGACGTGATTGCAAATGTATTTCAGGCTCCGAAACAAGATATTCTGGATTATTTAGCCTATGGAAAGTCATCCGTTGCCTGGTTTACTTTCGGTTTCACAGCAACATCCATGACAGTCCCCATGGTAAGTCGTCCTTCGATATTGTTGCACAGCAATCAATTAAATTTGCCGCTGAAGCAGCCTTCTGAGCTTCTACCCATAGAGGGTACTATGAACAAACACATTACCCGATCTCAGACACTTCAGGATGTTTACCTCGAACTTCGAAGGGAAAAAGAAGAAAATGCAGCCCTCAAACAATTGGTGGGGCGGCTTGTTGCAGAGCACAACAAGTTAGCAGTGGCCGTCGCTGGACTGGCTGAGTGTTGCCACCCTGTATGTTTCATTTTTTTTCCACTTCATGTTACGTATTGTTCATTAAATGCCCACATCAGTGGATTTAGTAGCGCTCGTTATCTCCCTTGTAGTCCTCTATATCCTAATGAGCCCAATGGCAGAATATCTTTTGTTATCCATCACACATTCGGTGCATTACTTCGACTGCATGACATGAAGATCAGAATAACGCCAGGGATGTTTGCGATGTCAGCAATGGCTGGTGGCATTTCTCCGAGCGCCGACGATTCGCTGCGAAGGTCTCAGCATTATCAGGGACGATGAGGGCACTGGCAGAATGAAGAAATGTATATATTTGGTGCATAGGATCAGCACCAGCAAGTTCTATGCATAGGGCTACCGCAAAACGAGTCATGAGTCTCGAAGGTGATGGTCGAATGATCGAGGCTGTCATAGGTCACGAAGAAGCGCCCATCAGCAAATTTCTCCGTGGCAGGTGGTTCGTTAATGATAGCTTTGGCAGGGGAGCTCTTCCCCATGCCTCCAAGACCGATCAACGTGATGTGTTCATCGTCGACAGCAAGGTTTGTCAACTCTGCTACGAGATCCTCACGTCCATAAAACATGGAGGGACGTGGTAGGGGCACAGGTGGGTGATACCTAATTTCCTTCAGAAGATACACAACACGCGCGGAGATGGCAACTTACCATTGCCCTTGAGTCCCAAGGTTTGGGTGTTCATTCCAATCGCGAGGCCAACGAGCATCTCAGCCTTAAAACATCATTCAGTAGCCGTAGCTCTCAAGGAGTTCCAGAAACATACACTGAACAGTGGGATGATGCGATCCAAGTATTTTTCCCATCGTCTCTGCAAAAATCCTTGCTCCTTGTTCGAGGCTACTTCAGTATCGATACGGTTTACTGATCTGCATGGCGTCCTCAGCTTGTAGAGGTGGTGGAATTGATTCGGCTCACTTGTTCAACTGGGATAAGGCGTGGCCCAAGTATCCTCGCAGATCGTTGTCAGTGGCATGTTTGGTCGCTCTGTCAAGGATTTCCCTGATAGTCTCGCACTTGTCGACTCTTGCCTGGAAATCGGACTGATTCTTGATCACTGACTGTACACCTCTCAGGATCCTTCACGAACACTTTCAAAGGCTACGCAAACGCACCTGCTCAATGATCAGGATGTTTGCGACCATTCCGAGCATGCCTTTTGTCAGGTCGATGGGTACGAGGTCTCGCGTAATATTGACTGCCGCTATAGTGACGCCCCAGCAGTCGCACCGCATTGTCGCCCTGCGACTCCTTAGTTTCAGAAGAAGGTTCCTTAACGTTTGGGTCATTCTATGTCAGATCAAATATACGGCGCTAACACCGAGCTTTGTGTTTCTCACCTTTGGCTTTTTGAAGGTTTTTTCGGCCCACTTGTCAGTGGATCCGCGTGATGAATTCTGAGTTCCAGACATGGGTTCGGTAAAGTGCCGCCGCCGCCTGCTGGAGGGTGAGAAACTGCACAGCATAAATGATAACATACTGGTGGCTATCATAGGTGACATCAAGTCTAGATCGCAACTTTCGACCCGGTCTTGAACCTATAATGGATTGTTGTGGTCTGCGAAACAGTCAGATTGCTGGGATGAAGCAAGGAGACATATCGTTGATAGCTTGAACCTCGAATATTAAGGGAAATGAGGTGGACGGACGTTTGATCGGAGAGGAAAGGAGTTAACGCCAGGAGAGTATGCCAGTGGAGCTTATAACAGTGCGACATCTCTACATAGTCGAACATGACATTGCGAACAACCAAGTTTTGGCACGGACGCTGGAACTTCAAGGGGATCAAGAACTTTGGTGCGGGAGAAGCCGGACTGCCATGACCCGAAGGCTTCCTGAAGTTTCAAAGTCTAATTCCTGGGTCACCGGTCCGAGTATATTACGATATATGGCAATATCTCCTCACAGGTTCTCTGATGCCGATGTGTACTACTACTGAGTATGAGTAGACAGGGAATTTCTATATTTCTACTGACTGCAACTTGCAGACAACAGAAACCGTTAAGACGCGGTGCCCAACGAGCTGTCCTGGGGTCAGTGTACGAGATAATGGAAATAGGACTGACCATATCCTGGGTTTCGTCAACATTTCGGGTTTCTGGGGCAAGTTGCTCGAATAATCCAATAAACAGCCGTTGCATTCGTCGCTGGTTGACTGCAGAGGAGTAGCAGTATACGGGGAAGAAATAGGCAAGGCACTGGCGGACTTCTTGGTTGTCGATCGTGTCTGGGGCAAGATATGCAGCAACCAGGCTTTGCAGGAAATGAAGAAGCGTCACCTCCTGATATCGTGCAACAATTTATCGGCACCAACCTTGTCTTCGGAGATCATCCCGGAAAGGGCAAGCTTTGAAAGGCTGATACACAGGAGGGCTTGCACCTTGTCCGATTTCTCGGTTTCCAGGACTTGCAAGAAGAATTCGATTATCTGTGACCACTGCCGAGATATCAAACTAAACACTGTGAGAGAGAAATACTCACCATGTCGTTGGTACCGGATGAACAGGCCAGCAGGCCCATCGTGTAGGGAAGCCTTGAAGGTGATGGGAACATATTATATTACAAGACCGAGGGCCCACATGTCAACAATACGGATGTGAATGACCAGTGTTGGGTTAAGAGTCAGACGAACTGGCATGACGATGTACATATCGATGACGAGTGCGAAGAGAATGGGGATGATAATGCCCAAAAAGATCCCCATGTAAGCAATTTTGGATAGCCAAAGGAGGCTCCGCTTCACGAAGAAGACTGCAAACTCAGCTCTTGGCCCATCACCACCTCTTCGCTGTCTTCGTTTGTCCATGCGTTCCACAGTTTTGGCCACGAGATAACAAGCCCAAAGAAGGTATAGCCCTGCGAGGAAGGAGTAGCCATCATGTAGCTCTTTCGATGTGAACAGACAGAAGAAGTGACGACCCAGTTGCATGGGTACTGCAATAAAGATAGCAGCCAACACGGCAACGATGACCCACACAGAGGTAATGAAGCCGAAGATTCTAAATCGAAAGCCAGGTGGGAAGTATACGATGAGATAATCGTTCTTGATGTCACGTTTGGCCTTTGCAGCTTCTGCATCTTGCGCTGCTACGAGCTCTTCTGCTGCAGGATTGGCGGGGGTGCCGTCCTCCAGCACTTCCGCAGTGGCACGCATATCCTTCGGAAGGGCGATGTTGTCACTTGCGGGCACACGACGAAATGTCCCATCGGACGTTTTGCTAGCCGACTCTATGTCGCTCAATGACCTGCGGAAGAAAGGAATCCAACCATCAAACTGTGCCGTGAATTCCTCGTCCGAGTGGCGTTCGCCAAACATGTAAGATGTCAGACGCAACCTTGCTGCTACCAGCTTCCAGATACGGACGGCCCAACGATGGAAAAACTTTCTGGGCCTGAGGTAGCGCATCGTGTATGGCAGAGCAAACTGTAGGAAAATAAGATCTACGGGGACAGTGGATATCGGTTCGCTGGGTGACAATGTCAGAAAAAAGTTGGAGATCACTTGCTAGGTAATATCTCACCGTGTCTTCCACCGAAGAGGGAAAATAGACCTATTACCAACGAAAAGTAGCACAGCAAGAGTTGCCACTCCACACGCGACCACCATGGCGTACATGAAAGCGCTGATGAGGAGTTTGCGGAACTGAGTGAATGTGGGCCTATCTAGGATGTCACGGATTGGGTGGAAGTTTTGATCTTGAGGATCCTTAATGAACCACATGGCTCCGGGGCGCATGATGTTCCGACATCCGGCCAAGAGAATAGCAAACTGATACCTAAAGAGAAAGTTAGTCTACCGAATCCACTGAGACTATCTTGTTGACTCACATGAACATGGTCCCGGCAACCCAGTGATAGAACATCGCCGTCAATGGAGCTTGAGTGAAAAAGGCAGCACGTGACTCGAGGGAGGCTTCAGGAAAGACCCAAACTGTACAAATGTCGAGCATGATGCCACATCCCAAGAGAAATATCACGAGCTCGATAACAATGAACATGGCCACCTATGAAAGATAAGCATGAATCAAAAATGGCAGTGTGGGAGACATTACTTTGACCACTAGGAGCTGCTGTCGGATTGCACTCCGGATAGCTCGTCCTGCACTTCTTGCGTTCCCAACAGTGAACACGTTTAGGTAAATAGCAAGAAGGATACCAACTACGCCGTAGCCAAGTATAATAGCGAATACCTTTTCGCGGGTCCCTTGTCCCATGGTCAGGTTGACCCACGAAGTCTGCAGTTGCTCGGAGGTAGTCCGAACCTCGCGGCCCAGAGTTGCAAAATATGGTTCCAAGTACCGTACGATTACCGAGTCACTTTCCAAGAAGCTTTCAAGACGTTGTGACAACGAAATGGCAGGGGAAGGCGAGGGTGTCTGCAAGGATGCGACAGCATTCTCCCACACAGTTGTGATCTTCGATATCTGTAAACACCAATGAGAGAATTCTTTCAGTGAACCCAACTCAATTACCGTCCACTCGAGAATGGCGTCAGAGGTGACTTTCTGTCTGGTGATGAGGAGCAAAATATTCAAGACGAGGCGAATGGACCAATACAAGCCAGGGAAGACGAATAGGCCAAGAATGACTGTTACGAAATCCACAATGGGATTTGTGATAACTCTCATAGCTCGAATCGGGAGATCCAGAATATACAGTGCCCGTGGAGGATCGAGCTGAATAAAATGGGTGAGTACTTGTTGACCACTAACCACCAGTACATCCTACCGATAATAGAGCGGTTGTCTTTCCAAAGGTAAATGGAAGCCATACACCGAAGCCAATCGCGGTATCAAGAACGAAAACCATGAGGACCGCCTGTATTCTGTCCGTTAAGTAACCAGACATCGATCAAATTCGAGACAAACGTTTTGAAAGACTCCGAGGATAGGTCCCCTCAGTCCAATTGCTGCAGAATATCAGCATACTTCATGCGATAAGGAAGATAGTCAGACCTTCCATAGCTCCGTCCAAATCATCCTCGACTCCCGGTTCTAGATCATCCATATCACCAGGCTGGTTCAGTACGACCTGAATTTGGGGAGGGGCAGCGACGTTCTCATCGCGAGGGTTGATCAAATCATCGCCGTCGCCATCATCATCCTCGTCGTCTTCATCATCCAACACCCGATCAACCTCGGCTGCAGGTGCCTGTGCAGGATTATCATCCTCCTCCCCCTCATCGTCGTCTTCCTCATCATTCTCTTCGAGAAGCGTGTCTGGTATGGTAGCAATAGAAGTTTGATCCTGCGCATCAGATGGAGGAGGTAAGTCGGGGCTAGCTGACTCCGGATCACGAAAGAAGCTTTCCAATTCTTCTTCAAGTTCCTCTTTTGAGCGTTCGCCGCCATCAAAGTACCCTGATGGCCCAGATGATGACGGTCCAGCTTCCAGCTCTTCTGGCGCGAGATACATTGCGAGACTCGGTGAAGATGGTGGTAGCGCTGGACTTGGCTGAAGCTTGTTAGGCGTCACACCCTCCGCGAAAACAGTAGAGTTTGCCATGGGAGGTCGTCGTAGAGGAGTGCCAATATTGACGTGAAGTGCAGGTGTCATTGAAGGGGAGACAGACGAAGAAGTTGGTTGCGAGTCAATGTGGAAGTCTGCATCCCAGGAATACCTATCATTGAAAGTTGATGGGCCGACGACGGGATCGATACTCCTAGAAGGTTCTGGGAAATTCGAGCTGATGGAGCTAGAAGCCCTGAAGGTAAAGGGGAATGTCAACGCCTCCCCTCCATTGAGCGAAGTAGAGGGTTGAACGTCTTGACTATCAGCCGTCTCATGAGTCATACTCTCGTCTTCCTCGGTGTGAATCCTCCTGCGGATACGGCGTTGGGAATGAAGTTCGGATGACCCTTCTCCGGTATCATTAGCGTCTTCCGCCCTTTCCTTTCCTTTCCGAGAGTAATGATCTGGTTCATACGGTGGTGGCTGCTCTCGGGGAACTTGGGGAAGTTGAGGGGGTGACTCAAGAGGAAAAGGAAGTCTGTCGAGAGGACGATTTCGAAGAGCCTGATGTCGGTCTATCTCCAATGGGTCGCGCTGGTGTAGACCTTGCCTTTGGACGACACCGGGACCTCGGCGAGCACGCAGAATTCTCCCTTGACGCCGTGCATCGAGAGCTGCGTCTCGAAGGGCATTACGGCCAAAATCATTCTCATAGATAGCATCGACCAGAATGGGCGATTAGAAACCCGTTGATATAGTGTGGCATTGGAAGAGAGCCCGAGACCAGTGAAGGAGCCATTCAAAGAAGCGGTGGGACCGTTCATCCCAAAGAAATCAGCATATGGTCGACCACGACCACTTATCCACCATGCACTACACAGTGAGCTAAGGTCGCACAGAAGTTGTGTGACTTACGTTGACTCGCCCATGGTGAAATAAACTCTCCATGTCCAAATGGTGATCCACGGTAGCACGGCAAGCCAGACGGTTCCAACCATAATAGCCCGCAGACCAAAAAGGATGGCAAATAAAGCCTGCTGAGCTAGACGCCGAAACAGGAGAAGTGGAGGAAGCGTGGAGGGCATATCAGCTGCATAGACTAAGGGAAACAATAGTGTAAGTCAGTTCAACACATCGAGCAAAGCTGTATTCACCTTTCGTGAAGGAGTATGGGTGTTTGCAGACATCGCAGGTCTTCTTCTTGCTGTGTGATAACCATGTAGTCAAACTAGATAGAAGTGTAAGTGAGGCTGTACGATAATCATTCATGTGGAGTCTACTGACCAGTCTTGATGGATATACCGTATGGTGCCAGAGCATTTACAGGGATAAAAGAGCGGCTGATCCAAATCGCTAGGCGCGCTGCAGATTCGACATGTGTCTAAGAGGTAAAAGGTTAGCTCTAGCTCAAGAGTGATCCAACTATACTATAAATGCGGTATACCTTGCTCCTCTGCCTCCTGCATGCGTATGACTCGTGTTGACAGACCCGAATTCTAAGTCTGAGTGGCTCCACGAGGGTCAGGAACAGGTTGTGTCAATTCCTTCAAAAATGTTGATTTGTGAACTCTTTTGACGACTCTTTGGTGCTATGTGGATGTCAAGCACTCGAGAGATGATGCTGACTGATAGTAAGAACGAAGAGTATAAACAAATGCACTAAAGAGTACTGGCGGCCGGTCACTTTACTAGTCAAACTAAGCTTCGGCGTGGCCGAAAAACACCATGTTGGGAATGACGTATTAATAATGTGGCTGAGAACGTAGCTAGTGATCCGAACAGCAAGAAAACTGCAATGGACCAATGGAGCCACCAATGGATTCAGCTGCGCAGCTCCTTACTTTCTTTGTGAATGAAGAACCCAAACGTCGAAAGTACATTTAATTTTTTCGATGCCAAAGAGATGAATTGATCTGTGTCAAGTGGCATCTGTGCCCAACATTAGTCCCGGAGGGCCGGACACATTGAATTACAATGGAGAAGGGCGACTTCGGGCAATGTGCATACAAAAATGACCTTCTCTCGGTGGCGATCATCTTACCGCTTACTTAAATGCAGTGAATCCTAGTGAATATTACACGGGTATACTGCAAATGTAAACATAGCCAAGACTTGCCTTCACCCTTGACTCGACCGGCGTAGTCATATACGAAGTTTTGCAGCCTTCAAGCAAGCTTCGAGATAAATGGTATTCATGTTGTTGAAATCATCGTGTAAAGCAATGGGTTCCGAGGATGAAGATTTATGTAGACTCACTACCAGTCTATGTTTGTAAGGAATCAGCTGCCTTTTGGATGGGGACTCGGAGAGGAGTGAAAGTTGAGACAAAATTGGATGGTTCGAGCCTAGGATTTCTACGGAAAATTGATGTTGAGCGATCAATTACATACGTATTGCCAATTAGTAGTTGCCAGCGATTGTAGATCGATGGTAGCAAGTGGCCGTTGTAGGATGGTCACGTTTGTGTATCCTCGGAGTTTAGCCTGGGGATTTCGAGGTCTATCTTCATTTCCCGGTACTACGAACCTAGCGAACAGCGCACGCATTTAACACATAAAACGACGAACCAATTAGTAAGCGGGGCCGGTAAGTTCGGTGATGTTGATGATCCCTGCACCGACATGACGGCGCGCAAACTGTTCTGTGGTTCAACTGCCGACGAGCCTCTGCTACCGATGGTGATCATGGCTTGGGCCGCTTGGTTGAACCGGCACCTGATACCAACGTAATGAGTAAACCGTTTTTCGCTGAATGCAGCCTTACAACGAGCACAGACCCAGTTATCTGTGAAAAATATCAAGGTACAGCCTCAGTGCAGGGGACAGTGACATAAAGAAGAACATCGTGGCACACATGGATAAGCTGCAGCAATTGGCCGCCATCCCGCGAACATCATGAATTCAAATGGCCAACGTGTCAAGCAATTTGCAATCACAGGTTATCCACGAAGGAGTCGGTGATGAATTGTGCCGGGTGATTGGCGGTAGTTGACAGTCAATCATCTACCCATGGGGTCGTGCTTCTGGCTGCCGCAGCATGGGTGCTCTTCTGGAGATATTGCATTTGCAGGATCGTGTACATGGCATATAAGTCATTGTCAAAGCTTCAAAGGTCCGGGTAAGAAGTACTTGCGTGCAACGGGAGAGCGTCGTCAACCTGATCAGAACCAAAAATCAGATGGCGTGTACCAGGTCGTCGTGATAGCCAGACGGTGGGCGACAATAGTAATTTTGAAAGGACATGATTGAACGATTCAAGAGGTTCTTCATCAAGTTCAAGTTAAGATACCGTGACTAGGGTCAGGGACCTGGCAACTCGGCGAGTGTTTTGAAATGGGAGCTGTGCGCTCTGCTTCAGTGTTAGTGTCGAAGAACATTTCCCAGTGTCTCTGCACCGTCACGGTGGTTATTGATGGTTCTTTCGACTTTCAGAGTTGCAGATCTGGGACTTACCATCGGATACAACACTGTGATGATACTATGATTATGATAACTTATACCCTTCGATGTCTGGAATGGATACCTGAGCGACCTATGTAAGGTCCGATGAATCTATAATCTACAATATTAATATTGTACGGAATTTCACAAATATAGTCTACTAGTCGAGGGTCCACCTTCAAGGTGCGCGAACGCGACTCTGACACTGTGCCCAAGCGGAAACTATTTGTGGTGCATCAGAGGTGAATTCTTTAGCGATGACGGCAAGGCCTACTTTTACAACGATGTCTACCGCTACAATCCTGACAAGGATGAATGGCGCAAGTTCGTGAGCCCTACGTGCCCTGGGCCTCGCAGCGCACATGCCGTGCTTCGGCAGCTGGAGGAGGGAAACTCTTCCTGTTCGGCGGCGAGTTTAGCTCACTGCATCAGAACACATTCCATCACTACAGGGACTTTTGGTGCTTTGATATCAGCACTCATTCGTGGGATCGCTTGGATACTAAGATCAGACCCAGTGCAAGGTCAGGACATCGGTGCGTTTGAAATAAGACAAGTCTGTCACGTTTCGATCGACGGTCGGTGATAAAGGACCTGACGCCGAGAGTGATTATGGCACTCAGGTCAGTAAGTTGATGATAGAACCGCAGTCCTTTCCTAAGCGAGTTTCAGATACGTGAAAGGAGGAGCAGGTACCACATACGTCGACCCATCCCTGACCTCAATACATCTGTCTCTCTCGCATTCGAGAACCTGCGTACAGTGTCCTTCCGTCACTCGCGCTCATCCCACTTCTTTGCACCAGCTCCC